>OY759168.1:52462800-52735555 GCA_963662145.1 Sturmia bella | reverse complement strand
AAAGTTTTTCCGACTGCTAAATAATATGAACATAAATTATTTCGTACAAAATTCTAGCAACAGCTGAAATTTTTAACTGTTAATTGTCTGTGTGTATTTATTTAATTTTTTGTTAACGAAAAAAATACTTTGGTAATTTTAATAATAACATTATTAAACAAATTTAAAAGCTTTTATATTTGTTCTTTGACTGAATTTAATACATTTTCTTTTTACCAAACTTTAATGTAGAACATATTAGCTTAATTACAGAATTTCAAACAATATACAAACAATACTTTTTAGGAAAAAATCACCCTCATATTTTACGATTGCGCGTGGTAGGCAACAGTGACTGCACATCAAGTTTTGTGTGTGAAAAAATTAATGTTGACCAACTTTTCCCGAAGTTTTGAACTGAGTACCAAATTTTACACGTAAAACAAAAATAAATTTTAAATTTCGTTGCTGTTTTCAGTATTTTTGTTCAAGCAAACCATGTCGATTGACATTCCGGATCCTTCACTAGTGTTGTAAAGGGTAAGTTTTGTGTGCAAGACAGACAAAATTTTTTAATATTTTTCAAATTTTGCTCACTCTGTAAATATTCAGTTTATTGAAGCAGTTTCTCGAATATCCTCAAAAGCAAATTATGAATTAAATCAGGATTTTCTTTGACAAATAGAATTTAATGTTGTTCAATTGTGTGATTTGAATTGGATTACTTGAAAAACATTCCGTGTTTATTAAACACGGAATATTTTGCGGTTTCAAAAGTAGACGTAAATAAAACACATATAACATTTTTTTTTCATGGTATTTCTTTTGATTATGAAGTTTAAACGTTGACATTATGTGTGAAACACTACATCTTTGAAATGACCACCACGCGAAGTGTTGCAAGCATTGATTCTTTTGAGGTAATTTTTCGACCACTTTTTGACACATATATTGGGTGGTATCTCAGCCATAACTTGACGAATGTTGGTTTTTCAGTGCTCAAGAGTTAAAGGTTTATCTGCATAAACACGGTCTTTCGCGTAGCCGCACAAAAAAAGTCTAGTGGTGTCAAATCGCATGATCTGGGTGGCCAGTTGGTATCGCCATAACGAGAAATTACGAGGCCAGGAAATGCCTCTTGCACTAAAGTCATATTCACTCGGGTTGTGTGGCATATGGCACCGTCTTGTTGAAACCACATATTCTCCAACTCATATTCTTCAATAGCAGGCAAAAAAAAGTCGGTTATCATATGAACAAAACGCTCCGAATTGACGGAGATCGTCGTTTTCGCACAAATAAGGTCCAATCAAACCTTCGGACCAAAGAGTGCACCGAACAGTGACCTTTTCTGGATGTAATGGCCCCTCTTCAATTACTTGAGGATTCTAAGAACCCCAAATACGACAATTTTGTTTATTAAAATACCCACTGAGTGAGAAATCTGCTTCGTTGCTGAAGAAAATTTTGTTCGACAAATCGCCGTCCACCTCCTGTTGTTCAAGCATCCATTCCACGTATCTACGACGTTGTGAATGGTCGGCTGACTTCAGTTGTTGTGTGAGCTGGACTTTATATGGATGTAGGTGTAGAGTTAAATGCAACACACGCCATAATGTACCGAAAGACAGTCCCAATTCCTGAGAACGACGAGGAATCGACACATTCGGGTCTTCGGTAACTCTCTTATTTACAGCGGAACGAGCGAAGCGAGGACGCACAGGCCTTACAATATTTGTAAACGCTCCAGTCTCTTCAAATTTCTTCACAATTTGGCAATTGCTTGCATAGTTGGACGATTATGTAAACCATAATCTCCTCTTAAAGCGCGAGATGTGGCTGTGGCAGAATCACCATTTTTAGGGTTCCGTACTCATCAGGGTGAAACAGAACTCTATTACCGAGACTTCTACCTCCGTCCGTCCGTCACAGCGTCCATTCTCCGAAACGGTAAAAGATAGAGAACTGAAATTTTCACAGGATGTTGTTGTACCTTGTCGCTACAACAACAACTCTTAAACTACCAGGTGTCCCTTTACAACGTCAAGTAACAGTCAGCTATAACTCTCGAACCGTAAGAGATAGAGAACCGAAATTCTCTCAGTGTCTGTATTCCCAGATGCCTTACAACAACCAATGACAACAACAACAGCAAGTAGAAAACTACTAGGTGTCCCCATACAATGTAAAATGACAATTAGACGTACCTCTCAAGCTGTAAGAGACAGAGAGATGAAATTTATACAATATATGTATTCACATATGCCACTCCATTACACATACGTACGGAACCCTAAGTGTGCGAGCCAGCCTCGTACTTGACTGAATTTATTGTAGTATGTTTTGATCATTTTTATGTGCTGTGTGATGGTTAAGCGATTAATTTTCGTCAATGTCAGACTTTCAACTGAGACGTAAAAAATTGTTTTAACAACTTATTTTGTCAGATGTCGAATTCCACGCATATACTTTTGAAACCATGAAATGGATAACCCATTACGTACATATACTTGTTGGTTCTGCTGCGCCTTAAATAAGAGAAAGAGTGATACAAATTGAAAACATTAAATTTCCGTAAAATGGTTTAACCTTGACTTCGTTTATTGATATTACAATTTAATTTTTATAAAAATAAAAAGCGGTAAGCAGTCACGTTATTTAGATGATAATTGAAATGTCTAAAGCAAAATAAAAAACAAACAAAAAATCCTTAAATAGTATAGACATGCTTCAAACTTTTTTTTTGACGTCAAATATGACTAAATAATGATTGATTTAATTTTTATTTGTTACTAGTTTTCAATCGTCTCCCTGCCAATACTTAAACCCAAAACTATTCATTTCGTTAACAACACTCATGGTGAGTGTTTCCATATCACTTATTGTTCTGGTTGTTGCCAGAGTTGTTAGCACTGACAATAAAAGATGGATAAAATGAAATTGAAAAATACAAAACAAAAAAAAAAAAAAAGTCTTACAAACCATCAATAATTCATGAAGGTAACTTTATTGAAAATACAAAAAAAAAGGATATACAAAATAAACAATAACAAACATCAAAATCAAAAAACCTGAGTTACAATTAATATTGATTTTCTATTGTTGTGGGTTTTGTTGTTTTGTCTTTCGACAAATGTTACCTCAGCATTGTTTTACTCAACAATAAAGAGGAACAATAAACAACAGCTACAAAAATGCCATTAAAAATAAATTGAACTCTTGTTTTCAATCATCGGATGTGCAAGCAGGCAGGCAGGCAGACAGTCCGGCACTCAGACAATGGTCTCATCTTCATTTAACTTATTCACATACATACATAAACACTTAAATCTTAGAGATGCGCAGGACTGTTGTTTTTTTGGGTCACGTAACAATTTGCATTCATGATCATGCTCCCCTGAAATTATGAGTGATATGTGGATCCTGCAGGGTGCATGTACATCGAAGATTTTGAAATCAGGATATTTTTGAAGCTTTACAAGCAGACGTTTTGCTATAAAGAAAGCAATCGGGTGGATTATTCTTTACGGGATATACGATGGAGATGTGATTATAACAGACAGTCAAGCCGCTATAAAATCCTTGATTGTACTCTACACCATGTCAGGTGTACCCCTTCACATCGACGGGTTTGTCAAAATGGAAACTTTTCTCTAGCATTACGATTTTAATCCTTTCTGTATTCTGCCCCTTTTTACATGTTGGAAAATTAACCAACCTTAAGTACAGCAAACATGGTTTTCGGAATCTACATACTTCATTTCAAAGAATTTGTGAACTCGTTTTGATTCAAGGAACATCAGAGGCAACGTGGAACTTCTTAAACCTAACATTAAGATAATGATATTAGTCATCATTAGACACCATCTCTTTGAGAACTATGCTAGATGACTGTGCTTAGCATTTAATGACTTCAGTTGAAGCGTTGGGGTCATCCATCAAAGATTTTGATATAGAGAGTGCTGCAGCAGTCCACTTTCGAAATTTTTAAGGACACATTTGAGTTCAGTACTTTTCTTTTGACAAGCAGCCAATGACTGGATCCATCCTAATGTATGAATAAGTCAGCGCTATCCTCCCTTTCTCTACTACCCCTTCTCAAAAAATTTAGTACAGTAGTTTACAATAAATGAAACGAACGACCTGGGTGCTGATGAGCGTCTTGGTGGTCGGTATGCACCCCAGCCAGTAAGCCTTCAACTTTACTTTTCTTGCCTTCTTTAAAAATATTACTGCTTCAGCGACTGACAAGGGCCGCAGAGAAGCAAAGCGGCTTCATGAAAAAATTCCAATCAAATGCAAAAAGTAATTTGAATCGCAAAAACTGCTACAAAATATGCCATATTAAATTTTGGAACTTCCTTCACTTCCGCCCCTCGTTTTCACGTTTTTTTTTTCTTCTTGCAAATCTTCTCGTCGCTTTTAGTTTGCATCTCTTAAAAGTTCTGTCATCTTAAAACTTACTAAATGTTGATCATGTTTAATGGCCATATTAAACGTGTATGTGCAGCTTGTTCTACAAGATGTTGCATAAACAAAGTACGAAGTACTGCTGACTTAATGGCTGCATTGTTTTCCAGTTGTTACTTCTATTTGCTATCGTTCTTTGTTCATTCAGCTACTTATCCATTTCTCGTTATTTGGTTTATGTTTTCTTGAGCTTTGCAAAACCCAAAGTAATTTATTGTCCTGTAAGAAGAAACTACTGATGCAAGTTGCTAAAAGAATTCTATTATCTTTAAGGGATATTTGTTTATTTGTTTTTATTTTTTCTGTTTGTGGTTTAGTTGCACAAGAAAGAAACTTAGTAAATTCCATTAAGATAGATAAATATACACAGTACGTAAGGACAGAAACATTTATAAGGATTTCGGAGAAATAAAAGGCAAGTTTTTGTTTGCGAAAGGAAAATATTTGAATTAAAGATGCTTCGAAATTCATCTTAATAAGAGAGGAGATTATTAATATAATAAGACATATAATTGATGAGCCAAGAAGAAAGTTAAGTTAAATTGCCAAGACTTGTTCAGGTTCGTTAGAGAAACTTAGTTAAATTGTTGAATAATAAAGGTTTATTTTAACTACAATGTATGATAATAATTTAAAGTTTCATTAAAAAAAAAGTTGCATTTTCGCAATGAGTGTTATTATATTAGATAAAAAGAAATGCGTTCGGGGGACCCCCGTTTTTTTTTCATCTTCGAATGTAATTTTTATTTATTTATTTATTAAGTCAATAGATCATTACATCCTTACTGACTCTATGCAGTGTAAAACATAAATTACAAAAATAAATTATTCAGATATTAAGATAAACTATTAGCTTTTTCTTTAGAATTTCAATATTATCAGAAAAATCAATTATATGGTAGCATTCGTTGAAGTTCCCACAGGCACTGCGGAAAGAATCGTTATTGGCATAAACAGATCGGTAGAATTTCAAAGCCAAGAATGTAAAATTACGGGTTGGTCTCACTGGAACGTTGCAGTTTATTTGACTAAGCAGGAACTCTGAATCAACATCACCTCTTAACAGGCCCAGAAGAAATAACGCGCTCAGCATCGTGCGTCGACTTTTTAGTGTTGGCAATTTAATTAAAGCCAGCCTGCTTTGATACAGAGGCAGGATATACGAATTCCACCCCAGACCACGAAGGCAGAAAATTAAAAATTGTTTTTGAACAGATGCAATGCGGTTAATATGAATAGAATAGCAAGGATCCCATACAACAGATCCATACTCAAGAATAGGTCGAACAAGTGACGTGAATAGAAGTTTAGTAATGTATGGGTCCATAAATTCTTTTGACTAACGTTTCATGAATCCAAGTACCCCATTAGCTTTGTTTACTATCACTGAAATATGATCACGAAAATTAAGCCTGTGATCTAACAATATGCCAAGATCTAATATGGTTTCAACTTTATCCAATACAGCAGTTTGAAAACAATAAAAAGTATCAATCGGGTTATGTCTAAAAAACGAGATGTGTTTACATTTCTTAATGTTTAATTCCAAAAGATTGAGAGAACACCATTGGAAATGGTCACAGACATAACCAGATATCCCAATAATGACTTTTGTAAAATGGCCATATCATTTGTTTGGGGACGGGCCAGCGTGTGTGAGAACAACTTGTGTATGGGTCAATTTCAAAAAAAAACGTACATAAAGAGTTTTTTTTTGCTTATTTTTAAAGTTTTTTCAATTCGCCTGTAAGAGTGACCAATTTATGTAGAAATTGATGAAGAATCGGGTGGTACTTTTAGGCTCTCAAAAAAATTAATATTTTTTAATTTTTTTAAGGTTTTCTATGATTTCTAGCTTGAGCGTCACACACCAAAAGTGTATAAAAGATCGCTAAAAATGCAAAAATATTTGGAATACAAGCTTACCACGATGTTCTTTTGTTGCACAGGACTGACTTTTGTAAAATCACCTCTTCGATTATAAACTCAAAATCACTAGTCACCTTGATTTTTCATTTTTTTTTAAAGTGACTAGTTCTTTTTAAATTTTAAGATAAAAATATGTAAATTTTTATTAAAAAAAAGGCTTGAACTAATAGGTTACTTGCAAAGTAATAGGTTTGTAACAATGTATTTAAATAAAACTGCAATTATAAGCATATTAAGGAAAAAAAACTACTTGTGACGCTCAAGATATTTTGTGACGATCAAGAGATTTTGTTGCACGTAAACAAGAAATAATGCAAAATTTAATGTTTAACGAAAAAAAGTTTATTCTTTTACAAAAAGTAAATAAAAAAAAAACAAAAATGTTCATACAAAACTAAGATGTACATATTCTTTGATGTCTTTAACAAAAATGGAAAAAGGGAAGTAACTCTTGAAGAAACTTAAATATTTGACGCAAAACAATAACTTATTTTAATTTATAAATTTCCATTCGAGCTCTTATTCTGAATCTGAATAAACTTCATGAAATGACAAGTGGTTTTTTTTTTCATTCTCATTCATTTTTACCACTTTTGAATTAAGTTTGTGGCAGTTGCATAAATTTCCGTTCTCCCAGAGGTTTAATTTGCAAAAGTACGAGAGAGATCTGTAAATCAATTCACCTCTGGATTTCGTAATTATTTGATGAATACCTCTCGTGTCTTGAACTGTCTTTAAATTTTTGGGCAATGTTTTGTTGATGTTGAAAATTTGATTTGGACTAACGTAAAACAATTTCACATCAATTTTGCCTAGAAGCGTGTGGTACAATTCTTCTGCACCTACTATGTCTGCTCCGTGAGCAACAAGCGAATCTGCGGTTCGCTTCACGACAGCACCAACTCCATCTGCTGCACCTTTTCCATGAGGTTTCTCAAAAAATTACCATGTTGCGCATGGAAATATTTTGTCAAATATTCGATTGCAGAAAAAGAAAAAATTGTTTTTTTTTGCTTATACTGAGAAGATGGCCCATCTGAAAAGAAGTGTATGGTCGATATTTCTGGAGCACAATCTTTCAAATAATCAATTATTGGATCTAAATGAGCTCAAATAGCACCGGGTCCATGATTTAAATCCGAAGAAATCGTGCAGAAGCTCACGTGCTTTTCAAGTTTCTTTAAATAAATTATGCCGGTATGGAGGGATGCTTTTAATTAAAAAATAAAATCAAAATTAAGCATTTTAAGCTACGAATCAATATAAATCAAAAGTGATGCTCATGAAATGTTTGCCTATTTTGGTTCTTATTGTAGTCAATTTATTTCTTAAACTCACAAATCATAAAAAAATGAGTTGAAACCTTGTAAACAGTGGTTGTCAACTTAAATTTTTTACATTTAATATAATCACTTTTTAAAAAATTAGCGTGACGCTCATGAAATTTTATCGTGCCCTTACCATGGCGTTCACAAAAACTACGCATATGCACACTTTTTTTAATAGATTTTTTTTTCGCTTTTTCACTTTTGTAATAATTAAATTTTGTACTTTTCTTACGTTATTTACTTTACTTAAGTGAAAATTGAAAACGAGTAATATTACTTGATTTATAAAAAAGTGATGCTCAACGCAAATTGTGGGGACAACTTTTGTTTGCAACGCCAAAGTCTTACTAATTAAGTTTTGACGACTTTAACAAATCAAAACTTAAGAAAGAAACGCAATTATTCGAAAACCGTTATTAAATGTTGCATATTTACTTTTTCCTTGATTTTATTTTATTCTGTTTACTAAAAATTCTAACGGGGGACACCTGCTTTTGTATGGAAGGAGTCAGAGGGAGAATCAAAACACTATTCTGAAAAAACAAAAAAACAAACATACAAATTTGAGAATTACGTTTTTTTGTTACATATTCCTCGCTGTTCACTCTCACAATTTTGTTTATTTTTGTTTTTATGTTTTTTACCTAAAATAGTAGTATAAAGTGTGGGGACACAAAAATTGCATTTTTTTTGAAATTGACCCGTATACAAAAACAAACATAAACAATGAAAAAATTTTGTTGTAAAGTGTTTGGAAAAATATTGGTTTTGTTGTAATTTTTACGAAAAAAGTAGAAAACATGAATGAAAAGCTTTGTAAACTACGTTTTAAACATATTCCATGCACAGCTAGTGATGTACTCAATGGAAATAAAATATTAAATACAAATAATTATTACTTGTGTGCTTGTAAAGCTCTTTTGTTTGCATTCGATTTGCGCTGAATTTTCCTAACCAAAAATCAAATGTAAACAAATGAGGAGTCTACAAACAGAGATAGCTATATAAAGATTTTCATGTTTTCTGTCCTTCACTAGACTCACCCGTACCGCAAATTGGTCATTTTTGTAGTCTGGTAGAGCTGGTGACCCTTCTGGTAGTATTCTGTGGTAATGGTGAAATCTGTATGTTTTATTTTGTGTTGTTTTTGAAATTTTATATACTTCTTTAAATTTTTGTTTTATTTTTTTTACTTTTGACACATGCAGTATTTTGTTTGTCAATCTGCTACAAATCGAAGAAAAGCAACTGTTGGTAAATTTTTCAATATTGCTGTTTTGTGTTGTCACATACTTTACTTTAGCGACATCTAGCAACTGGTAGTGTCAGTTTTCACAACTAATTAATATTTATTGGTTTGTGTCTCCGCTGACATCAAATAGTTTCGCTACTTGCCGCCCGTCATACACGATTGTTTGTCGAAAGACACACCAATACATGTAAACAGCTCACACGCTTTCGTGACGATTTCTACTAATTTGCCCTACCAGCAGCAAGCCGCGTTAAGGAACTTCGTTCCAAAAATGTAAGTGTGATATCTCAACAGGGGAATTTTTATTCTAAAGATAGAAGTTTTTCGTTAAATGTTGGCAAAGCACATGTAGAAAATTTGTACATGAATTAATTGTGCAAAAGTATTGCTAAAGTAATACTTTGTGTGCCGTGATACGAGGGTGGTGTGTTCGAAAAGAATATTTCTTACACTTCGGCTCCGCAATGTTCTGCTCTTCTGGAGATCGGATCCCCATGCCACTTACTGCTGAGGTAGAGGGAGTCTGCGATACAGCCTTGAAAGCACCTTGCATATACTGATGCCAGATTCTTCTTGACAATTATTCGCCGTTGAGCCCCAGGGAGCTGCTTTTTGTTAGTATTTAGACTCCCAATTTTATAGCTCAACTCATCCACCAACCTATTAAGATCCTGCAAGGGATCACAATCCGGTTGGTCTAGATTTAGGTATTACCACATCTTACCCCCTTTTAGGCGCCACTGTCACTGAACTGTTTTTTCTCTCGTTTTCCGTTTGCATGTGCATTGTCGTCGTTGCTAACATTTCGTATGGTTTTTTGCTAAAATTACAATCAATCTTTGGTCCCACGAGTGTGCGAGAAAGAGATCTCCTCCACGTCATAGCCACCGATAACGTGGAGGGCCATAGTCTATTTGCTGAGACGTTCAGATATCAGCAAAGCTGCGTTTGAATACAGCTTCGTGACCCACGACTGCAAAGCAAACACGTAGGCAAGGATGGTGTATTTATTAAACGGGGGGGTGGACAACTTTTAAAATGCAGGCTTTTGTACTAACCTCATTCTTTTGTTAAACAATGATTCCTATACAGAACTCTCGTTCGTCTTCAGAAGAGGTGAGCAATTCAGACCACACATGAGCTCTCACACCATCGCAAGGTAGTTATATCAGCATAATGATTCACTCCTCTTGAGAGTTGAAAGATGGTCTTCTATTTCTCCACGCACTGTAAATAAAGTGTATCCTGTCGTAAAAACATGAGACCCAGCTTTATACCTACATTATTTTTATCCGATAAAAATTCTGTTAAGGACTTATTGTGGATTTTTTCCATTATTATACCCTTCACATAAATGTGTAAGGGTATATATAAGTTTGTGATTCCGTTTGTAACGCATTGAAATATCCATCTAAGACCCCATAAAGTATATATATTCTGGATCAGCATCAATAGCGATTACGATTGAGCGATGTCCGTCTGTCCGTCTGTCCGTCTGTCCGTCTGTCCGTCTGTCCGTCGGTCCGTCTGTCCGTCTGTCCGTCTGTCCGTCTGTCCGTCTGTCCGTCTGTCCGTCTGTCCGTCTGTAGTCGTTGAAATACCGTTTCTGAGAAAACGGTTTGAGATAGAAACCTCATTCTTTCGCTAAAACGTGTGAAACCCCGGTAGTGGGTCTGCTATTGAAATTCAGTAAGATAGGTCCACGGATAGCCGAGATATATTCAAAAAACCGGGTTTTGAGGGATATTTTGTGTAATTTTTGTATTCAGATTATTGAAAAAAAATTTTTTCTTAAAAACTAAACCATATCATTTTTAGTGCCCATTAAATCCTAAAAATGAAGGAATTTTTGAAATCGGCCCATATATATCCGAGATATAGCGTCTCCCGATTTTTAAAGAAATCGGCTTTATAAGCCAAATAAGACAACTTTTGGCACCGAAGATCAATCAAAATGGTATATATAGGCTATTTAGAGGCAAAAGTGGAAAATTTTTCCACATCGGCCCATATACACTCGAGATATAGCGCCTCCCGTTTTCTCAAGAAGTCGGCTCTAAAAGCCAAATAAAACAACTTTTGGTATCAAAAATCGATTAGAATGGAACATGTAAGGTGTTTAAAAGCAAAATTGGAAAATTTTTGAAATCGGTCCATATATATCTGAGATATAGCGACTCCTGATTTTTCAAGAAATCCGCTCTTTAAGCCAAATAAAGCAATTTTTGGCACTAAAAATCAATCAGAATGGTACATATAGACTATTTAGAGGCAAACGTGGAAAATTTTGGACATCGGCCCATATACACTCGAGATATAGCGCCACAAGTTTTCTCAAGAAGTCGGCTCTAAAAGCCAAATAAAACAACTTTTGGTACCAAAAATCGATCAGAATGGTACATATAAGGTGTTTAAAAGCAAAATTTGAAAATGTCTGCAATCGGTCTATATATACCTGAGATATAGCGTCTCCCGATTTTTCAAGAAATCGGCTCTATAAGCTAAATAAAACAACTTTTGGCACCAAAAATCAATCAAAACGATACATATAGGTTAGTCAGAAGCAAAACTGGAAATCTTTTTGTCATCGGCCCATATATGTTCGAGATATAGCGCCTCCCGATATCTCAAGAAGTCGGGCCTGGAAGCTAAACGAAACAGTTTTTTGCACTAAATATTTGTCGGAATGGTACATACAGGCTGTTTAGGGGCAAAATTAGAAAATTTTTGGACATCGGCCCATATGCACCCAACTTTTGGTACCAAAAATCGATCATAATGGTACATACATATGTATATAATATTATATACATATGTATATAATATTTGCGATCATGTATGAATGTATGTATGTATGTATGTATGTATGTATGTATGTATGTATGTATGTATGTATGTATGTATGTATGTATGTATGTATGTATGTATGTATGTATGTATGTATGTATGTATGTATGTATGTATGTATGTATGTATGTATGTATGTATATATGTATGTATGTATGTATGTATGTATGTATGTATGTATGTATGTAGATACGTTTGTATGTATGTAGGTATGTATGTATGTATCTACATATGTATGTATGCATGCAAGTATGTTAGCATAAACAATTTTTTTGCTTTGGTGTAAAAATGTGTATGTATATATACACGAGCTTGAAAATGAAAGTGATATAAAGAATTGTTGAAAAAAGGGTACGCAATGAAATTCTTTTAAACAATTGCGTCTTCAAATTCATTCACACAAAAAATCATTTTGCGTTTCCCTACGTACTTACATATGTACATACACACACACATGTGTATGATGATACGCAATAGATCATCAACAACGTGCACAAGAAAAAAATAATTTTGTAAAAGCAAGCAATGTAAATATGTATGTATGTATATATGTATGTATATAATCATTGTTTTATGGAACACACTGAAAATATTCAATAATAAAGAATTTATTTTAGAGTTTTCTATTATAGATACATACATACATACGTATGCATGTACCCACATATGTACGTAAGTAAATTGAAAAGCAAATCACACTTAATGGCAATGTTTAGCATTATAATTCAAAAATAATGCAATTATATGCAATTTTTTGTTAAATAAATTTTACTATAAAGTTAACTGATAAATAATTAAGAAATACATTTTGCTTTTCTTTATTTCATTGATATTAAAAAGAATTGGTGTCACCCAGTGGTTGAACTTGAGCATATTAGGAATTATTTAAATAAAAGTTTTGCAGCCTGTGTTAAATCCCGGTAGTGGATCTGATATTGAAATTCAGAAAAAATCGGCCCATTTAAAAGCCAAATAAAACAACTTTTCGCACCAAAAATCAATCGGAATGTATGTACCATTGTGAAGGGTATTTAAGATTCGGCCCAGCCGAATATAGCACTCTTACTTGTTTTTATTCTGCAACGTCGATAAATACACATACATATGTATGTTTATAAGATATATTTTCTTATGCCTGAGTCATTCCTTCTATCTTAGGAAGAAGTTTCTCTTGCCACCTTCCGGCAGCAGCTTAAGAAACATGCAATATTTGTACATTTTCTTCATTTGACATTTCCATACAATTCCAATTTAAAGCGGAACATTACATTTTAAAAGTTACTTTCTCCATTGCCAAGAAAATAATATTTTTTATTTTCTTTGGCAGAAAAGAAAAAACGAAAGTTGCGTGCACATTTCAATTAAATTTTGTAATTAATTACAAGCACTTTAAAGTGCACCTAATGCCTTGAGTAGTAGTTTGATTAGAATTAAAAAAAAATATTGGAGAAAGAAGCAACAGTGTTCTCAAGAAAATTAAATACCAGCTGAAACAAATACACGCCAAAGTGTATTGTAGTGGGAGTTAATTGGAGCTTTGAGCAAAATATGTAGTTGAAGATATTAAAAAATAATACTCAGCGATAAGTAGAAGAGTAAGTTTTTAAATTATTGGTTGGAGTATTTAAGTGCAACTTATGCTTGATCCTCCTGCTTAAAATAATTCCATCAAAAAAAATTTGTTCTATATAAAATAAGCAAAACACATATTTTTTTGCCAGAATACAAATTGCAAACAAAATAAGTGTCCGGCCCGCGATGTCACTTGACACAAAAATCGGGGCAATAACAATAAAAGTTTTACATTTTGTTATGGTTTTGCATGTAAACAAGAAAGCCAGCGATGTCAGCTGACATCGCGAGCCTGGTACTTATTATTTTTTATTTATTAATGCTTAATTTATTTTAAAAAAAAGCGCAATAATATCTTGCACGGAAAGTATTGAAAAAATTAAGAAAAGCAGCAGTAGAAGCCTGTATGGTATAAATGCAACACTGTACGCGCATACGAATAACTTTAAAAAAATAAACTGAAGTTGCGGTCCAAACCAAATTCGCGTGTCAAGTGTATTATTGACGCCTAGACCACCATTTTGTATGGACAGCACAAATACGCTAATTTAGATGTGTACATCTTTTCAATTTGAGTATTCGATTATCAATATTTTCACAAACATGCTTATTATGAATTCAGTCGAATCTCCGATGGAATTCCTTCGTAAAAATGCTATCATGAATTCCGACGCATCTACGAAATTTTCGAAATTCGAGAGATTAGTATTATACATTACGAATGAAACGTACTTTTGGCACTTTTTTTAAGGAAAATTTGTACAAACTCTTCTTACTGTCGGCAGAATACGAAAAGTAGTTGAAAATAATAACAAATAAAAAATAAGTTTTTAAATTGAACAAAAACTACTTTTAAGTAGTTATAAAATTATATTTCTTTAATAATTAATTGGTATATTTTAAAATAATTATTGTCTTTGCTATGATTCGAAACAAAAAAGTAACACAAACTAACTGCTGTTTTTACGTGTTGAAAAAATCGCTTCATATACACCAGTTGCAACAGCTGGCAGATTGCTTGGAAAATAATTAACCACGTAACTTGGGGGTTACACGATCAAGTTTTGCCTTTCAAGTTTTAATACATTCACACTTATTTTTACTAAAACACTCACAATTTTGAAAATTGATGCAAACTTGATGACAATTTTTGCTTTCCATAGAGAGCATCAAGTTACAATCAACAAAAAACAGCTGACAACAATTTTTTTTCGTTCTGTCTGCAAATATTTTTTTATTTTGTTTGAAAGTTGCAATTAAAAGTGATAAAAATTAAACAGATTCAAGCTTAAAAATAGAAATAAAAATGTTTACGTGCAAAACCAACAAATATAATGATGTGCTGCGATTTATGGAGCATATCTACATTCCATATAATTTTTAAATATTTACTAACCTTCTTACTAATGAGGGCTTCACCCAGTATTTCCTTTCTGTCCTCTGGTTTTTTTCTTCTTCTTTTATTTTCTTTATTTCTGATAGTACTTTTAATGAAGCAGCCATTTTGTGTTGAAATTGCGTGCAGCCTACGTCACAGCTATCAATTTTATTGAATTTTGACAAGCAGTATGTGAAAAAAACTTGATAGCAAAATTTGATCGTGTAACGGCAGTGTAAATAGACAAAAAAGAAACAACTGGCTTTTATGTATAGAATTACATGTGTGTACGAAAAAGCCATTGCAGCATCCACATCCTTTCCAACACCAGGCAGATTCAGTTAGAAATCAAATTGTGCAGATTTGTTCAATCGAAAGTTTTTAATAAAACTAACAAAAAAATTAGAAAATACTTATTGGTGATTTATTTTAACAACGTACGCATTGTAATCCAAATCAAAGGAATACTAACCATCCCTCAAGATTTTGCTCTCTCTTCGCTAACAGCTTTTGCTTTAAGATTCCTCTTCCGTCAATCGAGTTGATTTTTTTGCGTTTTAATTTTTTGAAAAAAAAATTTTTAACGCTCCTTATAATGTAAACGAAAAACATCTGTTTTTCATTTAACAAGTTGGTTGTACTAATTCGAACTTAGGTCAAGAGGATGACTACACCAACTTCGAATCCGTCGGAATTCATACTACCGTTTTGTACGAATTCGTGACGCAGATTTTCCATTACGAATGATGTTCACTCGGAATTCATAATAAGGCTGAAACTTTCCAATTTCCTATTTGTTTTAAAATCCTACAATTTGCTCTATAAGCAATGAGCTGTTCATAAACTAAAACTTTAAATGGGCCAATTGCTTGAACACCATTTTCTAAACATTTTTAGAGTTGTCTTAAGTTGCAGTGATGCTTTAGCATTCACAATATAATGGCTTCAGTAACCATTCCTTGCTAAGAAAAAGTTGCTTAAAAAGAAGAAGAAAACTACAACGATATAATGCAGTCTATAAAACGGAACTCTTAAGTATTGTTGTACTTTGTTTTATGAGGCGATTTAAAGGCTTGTTTGTTTGCAAAATAAAAACACCGACATACTAAGTTTCGCTTTGTCCAGAAAAACTATTTAACAACTCTACCAGTTTAATGTTTGTAAGAGAGTTAAGTTGCAGCACATGATTTAGCAAATGTCCGCTAATTGGGGCTTAGAAATAAGCTCCTATCAATCGAGTTTTTTATATGTGACTTATTTTATTTATGCACGAAACTTCTTACTTATTGAGCAGCCACCGCCATACCCACTTTGAAATGGGAACAACAATTAATATATATGGAACAGCTACCATTGTAAGTAGAGTTAATTTTTAAATACATCGGCAAAGAAATGGTTAGCATGATTCAAATGAAAGCATAATTTATTTATTTAGCTATAATAGGTAAAGCGAAACGAACTTAAGCGTCTTACATTCACTTAAGAGTCTTACGAAAAGCTTAACATACTACTAAAATAAGAGATAAATCATAAAAATCCACAAGCAAATGTTGATTTTATTCACAATTTAAAGCAGGTATCTCTAATTGGTGTGTATACATTTTAGTTCTATCACCTGCCTGCAATAATATTGTAATTGTACAGGGTCCGCCATCTGACGTATTTTTTCAACTAGTGCTTATTTCGTGAATGGTAACACTTAGCTCATGTCTGATTTAACAGATAATTAGTTTTATCCTTCCGCTGAACGAATATGATTGTGTCTACGCTTAAACAACGCTGGAAAATATTGCCTGCGATCGACTTACAGAAGATGCCGATTGTGACAAAAAAAAAAAAAATAAATAAATCATATTTTCAGATGAAGCTCATTTTGATCTTGGCGGGTATGTAAACAAGCAAAATTGTCGCATTTGGAGCACCAGTATTGAAAAGCCGACGCACCCAAAACGAGTCACTGTTTGTTGCGGATTTTGGTCCAGAGGCTTAATTGGGCCATTTGTCTTCGAAAATGAGCAAAGAGTGGCCGTTACAGTCAATCGTTATCGGGCCATGTTGAACGAATTTTTGTTTACAAAAATTGAAGAGTAGGATGTTGGCAGCATTTGGTTTCAACAGGACGGCGCTGCGTGCCACACAGCCAAAGCTACACTCGATGTTTTGCGCTGTTTAAGCAAAAAAAAAAGTTATTTGACCAAATGTATACATACAAATTATTACAATTAGAGATACCTCATTTAAATTGTGAATAAAATCAATATTTGCTTATGGATTTGTATGATTTATGGCTTATTTAATTTTTTTAGACATGTTCAATTTAGGAAAATCTCAAAAATGTAAAATGCTGTCCATTTTAATATTTTTATCGAATATTAAAAACAAAAAATATAGCGACTTTTGCAAGAAAAAAATAAAATAAATTTTATAGAAATAAAATTTTATAGTGCATCTCTATTTTATAGTGCATCTCTATTTTATAGTGCATCACTATTCAACAGGGACCGAAAATAACTGTTATTTTTGAATTTTTTATTAAACAAGTAAGAGTGCTATATTCGGCTGGGCCGAATCTTAAATACCCTTCACAATGGTACATACATTCCGATTGATTTTTGGTGCGAAAAGTTGTTTTATTTGGCTTTTAAATGGGCCGATTTTTTCTGAATTTCAATATCAGATCCACTACCGGGATTTAACACAGGCTGCAAAACTTTTATTTAAATAATTCCTAATATGCTCAAGTTCAACCACTGGGTGACACCAATTCTTTTTAATATCAATGAAATAAAGAAAAGCAAAATGTATTTCTTAATTATTTATCAGTTAACTTTATAGTAAAATTTATTTAACAAAAAATTGCATATAATTGCATTATTTTTGAATTATAATGCTAAACATTGCCATTAAGTGTGATTTTCTTTTCAATTTACTTACGTATGTGGGTACATGCATACGTATGTATGTATGTATGTATCTATAATAGAAAACTCTAAAATAAATTCTTTATTATTGAATATTTTCAGTGTGTTCCATAAAACAATGATTATATACATACATATATACATACATACATACATATTTACATTGCTTGCTTTTACAAAATTATTTTTTTCTTGTGCACGTTGTTGATGATCTATTGCGTATCATCATACACATGTGTGTGTGTATGTACATATGTAAGTACGTAGGGAAACCCAAAATGATTTTTTGTGTGAATGAATTTGAAGACGCAATTGTTTAAAAGAATTTCATTGCGTACCCTTTTTTCAACAATTCTTTATATCACTTTCATTTTCAAGCTCGTGTATACATATGTATGTACATACATACACATTTTTACACCAAAGCAAAAAAATTGTTTATGCTAACATACTTGCATGCATACATACATATGTAGATACATACATACCTACATACATACAAACGTATCTACATACATACATACATACATACATACATACATACATACATACATACATACATACATACATACATACATACATACATTCATACATGATCGCAAATATTATATACATATGTATATAATATTATATACATATGTATGTACCATTATGATTGATTTTTGGTACCAAAAGTTGGGTGCATATGGGCCGATGTCCAAAAATTTTCTAATTTTGCCCCTAAACAGCCTGTATGTACCATTTCGACAAATATTTAGTGCAAAAAACTGTTTCGTTTAGCTTCCAGGCCCGACTTCTTGAGATATCGGGAGGCGCTATATCTCGAACATATATGGGCCGATGACAAAAAGATTTCCAGTTTTGCTTCTGACTAACCTATATGTATCATTCTGATTGATTTTTGGTGCCAAAAGTTGTTTTATTTAGCTTATAGAGCCGATTTCTTGAAAAATCGGGAGACGCTATATCTCAGGTATATATAGACCGATTGTAGACATTTTCAAATTTTGCTTTTAAACACCTTATATGTACCATTCTGATCAATTTTTGGTACCAAAAGTTGTTTTATTTGGCTTTTAGAGCCGACTTCTTGAGAAAACTTGAGGCGCTATATCTCGAGTGTATATGGGCCGATGTCCAAAATTTTCCACGTTTGCCTCTAAATAGTCTATATGTACCATTCTGATTGATTTTTAGTGCCAAAAATTGCTTTATTTGGCTTAAAGAGCGGATTTCTTGAAAAATCAGGAGTCGCTATATCTCAGATATATATGGACCGATTTCAAAAATTTTCCAATTTTGCTTTTAAACACCTTATATGTTCCATTCTAATCGATTTTTGATACCAAAAGTTGTTTTATTTGGCTTTTAGAGCCGACTTCTTGAGAAAACGGGAGGCGCTATATCTCGAGTGTATATGGGCCGATGTGGAAAAATTTTCCACTTTTGCCTCTAAATAGCCTATATATACCATCTTGATTGATCTTCGGTGCCAAAAGTTGTCTTATTTGGCTAATAAAGCCGATTTCTTTAAAAATCGGGAGACGCTATATCTCGGATATATATGGGCCGATTTAAAAAATTCCTTCATTTCTAGGATTTAATGAGCACTAAAAATGATATGGTTTAGTTTTTAAGAAAAAATTTTTTTCAAAAATCTGAATACAAAAATTACACAAAATATCCCTCAAAACCCGGTTTTTTGAATATATCTCGGCTATGCGTGGACCTATCTTACTGAATTTCAATAGCAGACCCACTACCGAGGTTTCACACGTTTTAGCGAAAGAATGAGGTTTCTATCTCAAACCGTTTTCTCAGAAACGGTATTTCAACGACTACAGACGGACAGACGGACAGACGGACCGACGGACAGACGGACAGACGGACAGACGGACAGACGGACAGACGGACATCGCTCAATCGTAATCGCTATTGATGCTGATCCAGAATATATATACTTTATGGGGTCTTAGATGGATATTTCAATGCGTTACAAACGGAATCACAAACTTATATATACCCTTACACATTTATGTGAAGGGTATAAAAAAGCAACCTCAAGGAAATGTCGGAGAATGAGACCAAGTGCACCATTTTGAAAGTCTTGTACCAAATTGTCAGAAAATGCGATGCTTTTTAAAAATCAGTTTTTTATTTTTTCAGGCAAAAATAACAGTTATTTTTTGATTTTAATTTTTTGAGCAAAAATAACAGTTATTTCTTAACTTTTTTTTTGAGCAAAAATAAAAGTTATTTTTTAAAATTTTTCTAACAAAAATAACAGTTATTTTTGACTTTTATCATTTCGAGCATGAATGAAAGTTATTTTTGGTCTTTTATTTTTTTGAGGAGAAATAAAAGTTATTTTTGTGTTTGACAGAGAAATTATTATTTAATATTCCAAATATTCTCTTCTAAATAAGTAAATTTACTGAAAAAATATCGTTGTTTGAAATAGTTTTTAATAAATATAATGAATTTGTCACAAAATAACTTTTATTTCTGCTCAAAAAAAAAAATTAAAGTCAAAAAACAACTTTTAATTTTGCTTAAAAAAATAAAAGTCAAAAATAACTGTTTTTTTTTTTTCGAAAAAATAAAAATCAAAAATAACTTTTATTTCTGCCGGAAAAAATAAAAGTCAAAAATAACTGTTGTTTTTGCTCAAAAAAAAAATTAAATTAAAAAAATAACTTTTATTTTCGCTTGAAAAAATAAAAGTCAAAAATAACTTTTATTTTTATCGAAAAATATTTTTTCGATAAAAAATAAAAGTCAAAAAATAACTTTTATTTTCTGACTTTTATGATAAAAGTTATAACAGTTACAGTCCCTGCTATTTAAATTGGAGAAGCTTCTTCTGATTTATGTTTAAATATATGGGAGTAACTTTGTAAGGGGGGGGGGGGGGGGGTGGCAAAATTAGCCACGCCCATAAAAGTAATCCTTACGTAATAGAGAAAAACTGAAAGCAGATTTGGGTTAAAGCACCAAAATACATATTTTTATAAAAAAGAAAAAAAAAAAAACAACCAAAGAGTGTTATTTTGCAGAACAGTGTAATTGTTACAAAAAGCCAATTCATCATATTTTATTGGGTAAATGTGATGAGCACATTTATTAATTAACTATGACACAGGTAAACAATCGCTTCCTTCAACTAATTTAAGAGTTGTCGGGATCATATAATCATTACAATTATGATTCACTGAAAATTGATAGCCTTGATGTTGATGTATAGTCAACCCAACTAGTGTTTTGTAGACCAAACCATTTTACAACCAAATTTTTTGGGGGGGATTGTGAATCACGAAGGCAGCACCAAAGATTATTGGAACTACTCAAAAGTCGTTTGTTAACCGTTTTATATGCAGAGCTCTTCAAATTTTATTGCCTAATCGTAGTACGAACGAAGCGTTAACGACTACAACAAATCAAGCAGTTTTAAAACCCGCACCTGTGAATGATGCTGGATAATACCTACTCTTAGGAAACCACCAGCCTACATTATAAAAACTGTTGTAAGCTGGAATCCACAACTCTAAAGGCCTGTTGGAAGACCAGAGCACACATGCAGGAGAACAAATCACGTCAACTGGGACGAAGTGAAAAAATATATTATATGGTAGCGGTAGATCTGCTGCGAATGACGTTGGCCTTCCCGACAGTTGATTTATCAAACTGAGCTCACTTGAACAACTAAATTTAAAAAAATTCAATGCTGGGGCTGAATCCTTTCGTTGGTAATCGAATATACTTGATAGTAAAAATATTGTAAAGCAAAAACAGAATAAGCAACAAACACGCAGCACTCGATCAGGAATGGCAAAATTCAAAACCTGGTTATTCATGTCGTTCTTATACTCACTTATCTGACTCTGGCTTATCTTATTCTAATAATAAATGAAAATAATATTTATTTATTTATTTATTTATTTATTAATTTAGTCTATGGAAATTTATTCCCTACAGACAATTTACAATACATACTGTACAATTTTGTTACATTTAAAGACAGCGTTTAAAAAAATTGAAATATTAAAAAATTTTGTATGAATTTAAAAAATGAATAACTGAGTTTTTTACTGCAGCGGGATTTAAAGAAAAGTCAAAAAATCTATAAAATTGATTAAAAGTATAACACATTCTCCTGACAGGATCAGCATCAGCATAATTTTCTCTATAAACTTTTACCAACAAAGGAATAAAATTACGTGATGTACGTTGAGGAACGTTAAATAAGATTTCGTTGATCAAAAATCCAGAGCAGACATCGCCATTAATAATATTTGGAATAAATGATACATTCAGCATAACTCTACGGCTTTTGAGAGTAGGCTGCTTGATAAGTGCAAGTCTATTTGTGTAAGGGGGCATATTAAGAGGATCAAAATGTAAACTTCTAAGACAGAACAAAAGAAATTGTTTCTGCACGGATTCCATTGCATCAGAGTGACATTGATAAATTGGATCCCATATTACTGAACCATATTCCAGAAGGGGTGGTACCATTGCTATGTATAGTGCTTTTCCAGTGTATGGATCATTAAACTCTTTTGCCCATCGTTTTATAAATCCAAGTGTACCTCTAGCTTTGTTTATTGTTAGAGTAATATGGGAAGTAAAAGTCAGCTTTTATAGTGCATTTACATGTAAATGCACTATAAAAATTGAATTGTTTCCATTAACAAAATCGGCTTTTGTTGGCTTTTTCTTTTTCATTCCCGAAAATGAAATTCTACTGCAATAAAAATTTAAGTAATTCCCTCATTAAATCAATAAAATTCTATTAACAAAGATTACAAGCAATATAAATCCATCAGCAAATTTATTTATGAAGAAGCAATTAATGGAATTAATAAAGTACACAGCCGATAAGAGAATAAGTAGTGTGAGCACTTAATGCCATTAAAACAAAATCAATGAAAATCAACCAGGGGCGCGAGAAAATTTTGCAAATACTTACATACGTTTAGAATTAAGTCAGTGTGTGTGTGTGTATTTCGGTAATTAAAAGTGTAATATTGTGGCAAGAAGTATTTTTCTTATATTTTTATTCAATATTCTGATTTTGATTGTACAAAAAATTGAATTTTTCGCATGTCTCTTTTTTCGTTTTAGGTAGCGAATACATTTCAACACCCATTATTGAGTTACCGCCATGAATGAAACGGAGTGCGATAATTTAATCAAGTCGGTTAAATGGACGGAACCATCAAATTTGATCTCACTAGCGATACTCGAATTTATCAATGTTTTAGTTATAGGAGGAAATCTTTTAGTTATTGCCGCCGTTTTTTGTTCCAATAAATTGCGCAGCGTTACAAATTTTTTTATTGTTAATTTAGCGGTGGCTGATTTATTGGTCGGACTGGCTGTTTTGCCATTCTCTGCAACATGGGAAGTTTTTAAGGTAAGTGGCAAGAGATATACACAGAGCTTAGAGAATATAGAATATTGGGAGGATAAAATCGAGTCGCGAATAAGCAACATCGAAATTTTCTACATTTTAGGAGAAGGTATTATATCACAAACTTAACTATTTACAAAGGAAAGGAAATACGGCTATAACTATTTGCTGCATTAGTTAATCGTTAGTGTGAAAAAATAACAATTGGAAGTGCTATACGGTTAGGAAAAACTTAACTACTCTTCACCAACGTCACGTTTGTATGTCCAACTCTTAAAAATGTTCCCTTGCCGGATTTGGGCACATGTATAAAAAAAATTTGATTACGTTTTTCGCCTTTACAACTACTTTTAGTTACCAAAAGCTGTTTTACTGGGCAGACGTTGGCAAAATCTGTTTGCACAATGGTTCGGCAGTGGATCTATGAACCAATATCAAAAACTTGCTTCTTTTTGTCATCAAAATTATGTGTGACATTTAACTTTTTTCATAAGAAAGAACCCCGCCTCGCTTTATATCGAGAATGCAAGAAGCGACATAACAAAACATTGTTTTGATTTATTACAAACTTCTTCTATTGCCAGATATAATTTCTTGAGTGAAAAATCATTTTAGTTCGAATATAGGTGAAATTTCCTAAAAATCCCATTTACGCTATTTTGGGTTTATGTCGAGGAAAACATTCTTTCAGATTTTCACAATCTCTTTTTAGCGCCAGATTCTCATTTAAATGTGAAGTTTCATAAAAATGCTATACACTTGCTATACATATGTATATATATATATATATATATATATATATATATATATATATATATATATATATATATATATATATATATATAAAATAGTTTTTCTGGACAAAGCGAAACTTAGTATGTCGGTGTTTTTATTTTGCAAACAAACAAGCCTTTAAATCGCCTCATAAAACAAAGTACAACAATACTTAAGAGTTCCGTTTTATAGACTGCATTATATCGTTGTAGTTTTCTTCTTCTTTTTAAGCAACTTTTTCTTAGCAAGGAATGGTTACTGAAGCCATTATATTGTGAATGCTAAAGCATCACTGCAACTTAAGACAACTCTAAAAATGTTTAGAAATGAGTGCGATAATTTAATCAAGTCGGTTAAATGGACGGAACCATCAAATTTGATCTCACTAGCGATACTCGAATTTATCAATGTTTTAGTTATAGGAGGAAATCTTTTAGTTATTGCCGCCGTTTTTTGTTCCAATAAATTGCGCAGCGTTACAAATTTTTTTATTGTTAATTTAGCGGTGGCTGATTTATTGGTCGGACTGGCTGTTTTGCCATTCTCTGCAACATGGGAAGTTTTTAAGGTAAGTGGCAAGAGATATACACAGAGCTTAGAGAATATAGAATATTGGGAGGATAAAATCGAGTCGCGAATAAGCAACATCGAAATTTTCTACATTTTAGGAGAAGGTATTATATCACAAACTTAACTATTTACAAAGGAAAGGAAATACGGCTATAACTATTTGCTGCATTAGTTAATCGTTAGTGTGAAAAAATAACAATTGGAAGTGCTATATACGGTTAGGAAAAACTTAACTACTCTTCACCAACGTCACGTTTGTATGTCCAACTCTTAAAAATGTTCCCTTGCCGGATTTGGGCACATGTATAAAAAAAATTTGATTACGTTTTTCGCCTTTACAACTACTTTTAGTTACCAAAAGCTGTTTTACTGGGCAGACGTTGGCAAAATCTGTTTGCACAATGGTTCGGCAGTGGATCTATGAACCAATATCAAAAACTTGCTTCTTTTTGTCATCAAAATTATGTGTGACATTTAACTTTTTTCATAAGAAAGAACCCCGCCTCGCTTTATATCGAGAATGCAAGAAGCGACATAACAAA
Organism: Sturmia bella; assembly: GCA_963662145.1. NCBI lineage: Eukaryota > Metazoa > Arthropoda > Insecta > Diptera > Tachinidae > Sturmia > Sturmia bella. Next base: position 52,710,580 of record OY759168.1, on the reverse strand, counting down.
ACATTGTTTTGATTTATTACAAACTTCTTCTATTGCCAGATATAATTTCTTGAGTGAAAAATCATTTTAGTTCGAATATAGGTGAAATTTCCTAAAAATCCCATTTACGCTATTTTGGGTTTATGTCGAGGAAAACATTCTTTCAGATTTTCACAATCTCTTTTTAGCGCCAGATTCTCATTTAAATGTGAAGTTTCATAAAAATGCTATACACTTGCTATACATATGTATATATATATATACATGATATGTCTGGACTGAAACCGGCAAATCCTTTTTTTCATACAAAGCTGACAGTTTTAATCGCTAGATTTACATTTTAGTATAAAAAGGTGTTTAACTCGCTTATATATCACATATTTTAGAAGAAAAGCAGTTTTTGATATACATCGGTTATATATGGGCTGATATACAATAACAACTTTTTTCACACCAAACAGACTTTTTAATCACCTTTTGGTATACACATTTGTTTTAGTTCGTCCTTAAGTGAATTTCAATAAGAAATCAAGTTTAGCTATGAGAGAGAGCAAACTCACTTGCTTCAAGAGCAAGAAATCTTTCCATGCAGTTAAATCTGAGCTAAATAATTGGCCCTATAGAGCCCACTTAACTCTTTGAAATAACAAAGCCTTGGGAATCAAACAAGAATTCTATGGACGGATTCAGACGAGGAAAAAACAGAAACATTGCCAAGACTTAGTTAAGAGCGAATTAAGTGGAATAATGAGAGATATTACAGGTCGCTCTCAACTACTGACATATTCTAACCGCATAGGATTATAGGGAAGGGATGAATGTAGAACATGTGGGAAGGAGAGCAAGACATTGGAGCACGGCAAGTCTATACATGGGCAAAACAACTCCTCCAATCAAATTAACCTTACCTAATTTTAGCTATATGTCGGGTATATATGGATCGATATTTAGGAAACGTGTACAGGTTTTTTTAAATACCAGATTCACTTTTTGCTATACATATTTGTGAAATGTCACAAAAAATTGGTTCTCACTATATGTCGGGTACACATGAATCGATATCGGGAAACACGTTTTTTACCCTATACAAAATTTATCTTTTGCTTATACCAAACTCAAGTTTTGGTATAGACAATTGATTTAGCTCACTTAAATGCACGTGAAATTTGCCCAGAACTCGGTTTCCGCTATATGTCGATTATTTATATAATATGTATGTAAACCGACATCAAAAAATTAAAATTTTTACCTTTTTATGGCCATGCCAACCAATGTTATCATTATTTGCGCCCAAAATTATTCTCAAAATTTTTATTAAGAAATTCCAGTTTTTTTAACCTCAAAAATATATCTGATATATCTGAGCTATTTGTGAACCGAGTTTATTGAATGCCAAGAGCTGGAACATGATACTTGTACAATACATTAACAGCATAAACCAAAATAAAACTGTTTGCGTCATTTAGTTTTCTAGAAACGATGTTTTAACAGCCTGCATCCGGACGGACAAACGAGCATCGCTAAATCGACTTTTCTATCAACACTGATCGACAATATATGTACTTATGGGTTCGGCATTTAAAATTGTAGAAATTACTTAACACCTGTTGTAGAAATCGTGTCATCGCTAAAACAGAATTTAAAACAAATCAACCCCGCTTCAGGTTCGCTACAACAATCATCAATGGCTCCTGCTGATAATTTTAGGGAACATGAAAAACCCATGGTTTACTCTTCGGCAACTAAATCTTTAAATTTACCTTTCCTGTACTCATGACCACCACAATTATTGTCACAAGAAGAGAATCTTTCTTAATTTTGAGGAAGTAAAACCGAGTTTAAGGTTATTTCTCTTAAAATTAGTTTTTTCCTCAAGCTGCAGAAAAGTATAAGTTCTTGCGCACTTCCCGATAACTGCTAAAATGGAATCAAAATACCGTTTTGCACTACGACCGATATATTCCGGTTCCCTAGTTGTCAGTTAACAATAAGAACCGGTAAAAAAACCTATTTGTTTTCTTAAACAGTTTGGAACGGCAATAAAAGTGCTTTAGATCGTAAAATACATCTTAGATTGTTTTCAGCCATCTCTTAATAAGTGGCCGACATTTAAATGTGAAATCTAGTAGGGGTCAAATTGTAGCATTCGAGGTCGAACGAAATCCTTTGCTTATGCTGTGTGCTTGTTGTTGTTTATTTTATTTTTGTTTTACTTTATTTTTCCCCAATAGTTCATGCGATATCGAATGCAACAAGACTATTTTCAATTTTATTAATTATTCGATTATTATTGGGAAAATAATGAAAATTCCGGACGGATGGCAGGCAAGACAGAACACAATTTTAGAGGTCTTTTTATCTCAAAAATAATAACTTCAATTGACTTTTTTTTTTAATATAAGTTTTTGAACACTAGTTTTGAAATCTTTTTACAGGTTTGGATATTTGGTGATGTCTGGTGTCGCATTTGGCTGGCCGTCGATGTCTGGATGTGCACAGCTTCAATATTAAATTTATGTGCCATTTCCCTGGATCGGTATGTGGCCGTTACACGACCAGTAACTTATCCAAGTATAATGTCTACTAAAAGGGCGAAAGCTTTGATTGCTGGAATTTGGGTACTATCATTTGTTATTTGCTTTCCACCACTTGTGGGTTGGAAAGATCAAGAGGTGAGTAAAAGTCAAAAAAAAAAAAAAACAAAAATAAGAATACGAATAATGAACGAACGTTACATATGCTAAGCAAGCGCAGTAGTGCTGCGATATTTTCATCTCTAATAAACTATATATAATTTTTTACCCATGAATCTCTCAGCCCACAAAATATTTGAAGACACAGAAGGCAACAATTCAAACATGAACTTCCTTATTTTCAAATACTAAAATATGTTTTGATTGTATAGGTATTGCCAGCGCACAGAGAAATGTATGTATAACAAACACCTAATAAACTAGAACCAAGTTAATAAGATATCTCTATAGTTTTTTTCAAGAAGAAAGTCACATTATTTTAATAATACAAGCTTTAGTGAAAAACCGAATGCAGGCGGTTCTAGACAAGACAAAATATATTATTTTTTAGCATTGATTAGCGAGTTTAGTTAATATCAATTACACTGTACAACACATGATTTCGGGACTCAATTCTGATAATTGTTTATGAAAGTAGCCCCAAAAAGAAGAACTTCTGCATCATTCGTTTGGTCTTGGTACCTCAAATAAAAACTTAAAAATTAATTTGAAGTTTGTATCTAAGTATCGTGTAGGGGAGTTTGTCACGTTTTAGGCTCTTTTTGTTTGTCATAACTCGAGAACCACTAGTCCGAATAAGCTGAAATAAATTTAAAAAAATTGAGAGCTACAATTCCTTTAATCTGTTTATACAACGTTTCGCTACATAAGCAAAAGTTTCGCAGTTATAAATACATGTATGAAGAAAACAAACATTTTTTTTGCCTAAAAAATTGGATTTTTAAAATTTTTAATTTATAAAAAATCCAAAACGGTAAAAAAAGTGTCAAGTCCTATTACTTTCACGTACAGTCCGTTTCACTCTGATGAGTACGGAACCATAAAAAGACCGCAGGCCATTATCGATCATAGCTTGCGAGTAGTAACCATTTATTTTTTACAAAAAACAAATGGTAAAAACACCTTTTTCCAATATTAGAAAAATAAAATAGTTTGACAGCATGCCACGCCCACAATTATTAATAATTTAAAATAATTTTTTGGCTACCTTAATATGGATATATTAGCTCTAAAATGCCGTAAAAATTTTAAAAATCGGTAACAAAAAAAAATTGACTTTTCGCCAATGAAAAACGATTTCAGCCACTGTGGGACGGCCTGTATCATATACTTGATTTAATATATTTATTTTCTTCAGATAAAGGTCTTTTATTAAAATTATTTAATTATTTTTGTTGATAAAGAGGTCGGAAAAAACCAAGAATAATTATGCACGAGGCCAGAATTCTTCCATTTATTTCGAACAATATTTTTGTACCGCCAAAAAATATAGAGTTAAACGCAAGAAGGGGAAATAAATCTGTATCTTTAAAACTTGGGATCTAATTATGAAAACATGTGTGAAAAAATCATGAGCAAGAGCCTTGTCCTTGAGAATAGCAAAGTTTAAAACACCCTTTGTTGCATTAGGGTGGTTTAAGCTTTGCTATTCTTAAAGACTAGGCTCTTGTTTAGGATTTTTTCACACATGTATACCTGTTAAATACCTCAGGGTATACAAGTTGATTATCTCAGGTATAAAATGTTACATACCTGGGGTTGGATTTATAACTTTGGTAAATATTATCTACTTTAAACAAATTTTCACGTATTGCAAAGCTTTTTGACAAATTAAAAAACAATATATGTATATCTTTATGATGTGACTGTGAGAATCAACACCATAGCTATTTATACTTCCAAGTAAATGTATTTAAGACTGTTTTTCAACTTGCTGATACATTTTTCAAATAAAATAATTTCAGTGCTGGTGTTTGCTAAGCGCGATAATACAATGACAATAGAAGAAAAACCAACAAAATTTACATAACATGAGCCCTTGACATAAATTGTTCATGTTTTATTTGGTGCTTTGAAGGTGAATCGTACTTTATTCTTGTGTTTTTAGGTGCCCAAAAAAATTATACACATTGTGTGTTGGTCGGAAAATTCTAAATAATCTAGATTTATGGTGTAAATAAAATAAAGAACAGGAAGTAAAGTTAAAATAATCACATATTTGACATACTTACACAGAGCCAAAAGCTTTGAAATTTTACAAAGGAAACTCTAAACAAAATTAAACGTTTTAATGTTGGACTGTATTAAAATAAAAATTTTAAAATAAAAATTTAAAAGCCTTGGTGAAGCACCGATTCCTTGAATCGTCTAGTTTTTACTTCCGCATCCTTCTTATAGATATACAAATAAAAAAATTGGGAATATATACCAATATTCTCCTCTTGCCCATATTATTCGCTCAAAAGTGCAAATTACAAAGCTAAAATGGGACACCTGTCCTTTTATTTTTGTGGACATTTAGAGTATTTTAAAACTTAGTACTTTCCAAGCACTAATTCTATCCGTTTTATACTTTTAAAATTCCAAAAATAAATTCTCCTGAAAAGTCGGAAAAAAGACGACGAAACGTCGAGAAGAAAGATGAAATAAATTTTGTTTTATTTGCATCAAAACTAAGGTAAAACACTGACCATTATTAGCGCAGAAAAACATGAGAACTTAAAAAAAAATTGGTCATAAATTACATTTATTTAAAGATGATTTCGTTGAAGAATTCAAGTTCAGTGTTTCAAACAGTCAATGTTCACTATTGAAACTCTGTACTTAAGAGCATTCCATGGTTGAAATTTTCCAACATTTCACTTAATAAATGTTAAAGAATGACACCAGGATTCTTGATGTTTTATAATTTGACAGATAGTTCTCCTTTTGACCTATAATTTTTCTTTTAAATTTCGTTTTTTTTTTTGTTGCATATTTTGATTACCTGAAGAATCATGCATTGCAATATATCAGCGGTAAATATAGAGCAAATAAATTCCAAATTAATAACGAAATATAAGGTAAACTGAAATCTCAGAGAAAGTATTCACAGAGGGCTGAGCCATTAGCAGAAATGACATGACAACGTCTACGGTTTCTTTTCTTTACTCTGCAGTTACACGATCAAGTTTTGCTATCAAGTTTTTTTCACATACTGCTTGTCAAAATTCAATAAAATTGACAGCTGTGACGTAGACTGCACGCAATTTCATAACAATTCGTTTTCAAGATGCCGTCAAGAAGAAAATTAAAAACAGCTGCTTCATTAAAAGTACTATCAGAAATAAAGAAAATAAAAGAAGAAGAAGAAAACCAGAGCGCAGAAAGGAGTCAATATGAGGCCACATGCATATTCCACAGAACTTCGTGGCTTCTGTATAGCTCTATAAATCGCAGCACATCATTTTATTTGTTGGTTTTGCACGTAAACATTTTTATTTCTATTTTTAAGCTTGAATCTGTTTAATTTTTATCACTTTTAATTGCAACTTTCAAACAAAACAAAAAAATATTTGCAGACAGAACGAAAAATAATTGTTGCCAGCTGTTTTCCTGATTGTAACTTGATGCTCTCTATGGAAAGCACCAGCTCTCTATGGATTAACCACCATAAATCTTCACCTTGAGCTCTGAGACGTTGAGACCAAGAGCACAACAAAACTTTATAAAATCTACAACACCTAAATTCTCTCAGTTTTGCGTATTTTTGCAATCTTATCTTTTATTTAATATAATTTTTTAAAACCAAACAATTGTAACCAAATATACATTTAATTTGACAGCTTGTGTTAATAGATTATAGCTCGGCAATATCTTCAATATGTGCCACACATGTATTCAAACATGTTTTCATGCAGGGTACACGATAACTTATTGCTTTGGCGATCAAATTTGACAGTTGCTACTGCAATAATTGCCAAATATTTTGCCCGTGTGGTCCCTATGTTACAAAGGGATCAATCGATGAATTGATTGATATATTCTGAGTGTCCTGTAACTTAACGTCCAAACAAAAACTAGTTATAGGTCAAGTGGTAATTGCTCCCAGAAAAATTGTAAAAAAATATATATCAAGTTGTATAGAAAGTATTGCCATATTAAAAAAATTACTTTGTGATGATCTTTTCAATACTGTGATCACAAATGTTGAATTTAAATTTTTTTCTTATAATATGGTCAGTTATCCTTCTTTTGTCTTCATTTAAGAATTCGGACTGTGATTAGGAATTCGCAAAGAAAATCTTAAATTTTCCGACTTTTTATACCCTTCACATAAATGTGTAAGGGTATATATAAGTTTGTGATTCCGTTTGTAACGCATTGAAATATCCATCTAAGACCCCATAAAGTATATATATTCTGGATCAGCATCAATAGCGATTACGATTGAGCGATGTCCGTCTGTCCGTCTGTCCGTCGGTCCGTCTGTCCGTCTGTCCGTCTGTAGTCGTTGAAATACCGTTTCTGAGAAAACGGTTTGAGATAGAAACCTCATTCTTTCGCTAAAACGTGTGAAACCTCGGTAGTGGGTCTGCTATTGAAATTCAGCAAGATAGGTCCACGGATAGCCGAGATATATTCAAAAAACCGGGTTTTGAGGGATATTTTGTACAATTTTTGTATTCAGGTTTTTGAAAAAAAATTTTTTCTCAAAATCTAAACCATATCATTTTTAGTGCCCATTAAATCCTAGAAATGAAGGAATTTTTGAAATCGGCCCATATATATCCGAGATATAGCGTCTCCCGATTTTTAAAGAAATCGGCTTTATAAGCCAAATAAGACAACTTTTGGCACCGAAGATCAACCAAAATGGTATATATAGGCTATTTAGAGGCAAAAGTGGAAAATTTTTCCACATCGGCCCATATACACTCGAGATATAGCGCCTCCCGTTTTCTCAAGAAGTCGGCTCTAAAAGCCAAATAAAACAACTTTTTGTATCAAAAATCGATTAGAATGGAACATATAAGGTGTTTAAAAGCAAAATTGGAAAATTTTTGAAATCGGTCCATATATATCTGAGATATAGCGACTCCTGATTTTTCAAGAAATCCGCTCTTTAAGCCAAATAAAGCAATTTTTGGCACTAAAAATCAATCAGAATGGTACATATAGACTATTTAGAGGCAAACGTGGAAAATTTTGGACATCGGCCCATGTACACTCGAGATATAGCGCCTCAAGTTTTCTCAAGAAGTCGGCTCTAAAAGCCAAATAAAACAACTTTTGGTACCAAAAATCGATCAGAATGGTACATATAAGGTGTTTAAAAGCAAAATTTAAAAATGTCTGCAATCGGTCTATATATACCTGAGATATAGCGTCTCCCGATTTTTCAAGAAATCGGCTCTATAAGCTAAATAAAACAGCTTTTGGCACCAAAAATCAATCAGAATGATACATATTGGTTAGTCAGAAGCAAAACTGGAAATCTTTTTGTCATCGGCCCATATATGTTCGAGATATAGCGCCTCCCGATATCTCAAGAAGTCGGGCCTGGAAGCTAAACGAAACAGTTTTTTGCACTACAAATTTGTCGGAATGGTACATACAGGCTGTTTAGGGTCAAAATTAGAAAATTTTTGGACATCGGCCCATATGCTCCCAACTTTTGGTACCAAAAATCGATCATAATGGTACATACATATGTATATAATATTATATACATATGTATATAATATTTGCGATCATGTATGTATGTATGTATGTATGTATGTATGTATGTATGTATGTATGTATGTATGTATGTATGTATGTATGTATGTATGTATGTATGTATGTATGTATGTATGTATGTATGTATGTATGTATGTATGTATGTATGTATGTATGTATGTATGTATGTAGATACATTTGTATGTATCTACATATGTATGTATGCATGCAAGTATGTTAGCTTAAACAATTTTTTTGCTTTGGTGTAAAAATGTGTATGTATATATACACGAGCTTGAAAATGAAAGTGATATAAAGAATTGTTGAAAAAAGGGTACGCAATGAAATTCTTTTAAACAATTGCGTCTTGAAATTCATTCACACAAAAAATCATTTTGGGTTTCCCTACGTACTTACATATGTACATACACACATACATGTGTATGATGATACGCAACAGATCATCGTGCACAAGAAAAAAATAATTTTGTAAAAGCAAGCAATGTAAATATGTATGTATGTATATATGTATGTATATAATCATTGTTTTATGGAACACACTGAAAATATTCAATAATAAAGAATTTATTTTAGCGTTTTCTATTATAGATACATACATACGTATGCATGTACCCACATACGTAAGTAAATTGAAAAGCAAATCACACTTAATGGCAATGTTTAGCATTATAATTCAAAAATATGCAATTTTTTGTTAAATAAATTTTACTATAAAGTTAACTGATAAATAATTAAGAAATACATTTTGCTTTTCTTTATTTCATTGATATTAAAAAGAATTGGTGTCACCCAGTGGTTGAACTTGAGCATATTAAGAATTATTTAAATAAAAGTTTTGCAGCCTGTGTTAAATCCCGGTAGTGGATCTGATATTGAAATTCAAAAAAAATCGGCCCATATATACCCCAGATATAGCGTCTCCCGATATTTCAAGAAATCGGCTTTAAAAGCCAAATAAAACAACTTTTCGCACCAAAAATCAATCAGAATGTATGTACCATTGTGAAGGGTATTTAAGATTCGGTCCAGCCGAATATAGCACTCTTACTTGTTGTACTTAAAATTAAAACAATAACCAACTCTAAATAGACGTATTAAAAACCAAACATACAGTGGGCACCTTCGCCAAGTTCCGCCCCAAGTTGGAGCAATTTGTCCCAAACTCAAAAATGTAGAGCACTTGTATTTTATTTTTTAAACTGCGAAAAAACAGGAAATATTTTACTATTATTTTTTTCTTTTTTTTCAATGAATTTAATGAATGAAGTTACACTTTTAACGGAGGATGCATTCAAACATCTAAATTCGGTTCGCTTTCGTTGCCCTCAAAAGCAACGGATTCAACACTTGTACAGACTTTTAACGGAGTATGCATTCAAACATCTAATGAATTAAAAATTTATTTTTTGATATTTTTCAATCTAGTAATAATCTTAGTTACTTCTTGACCGGTTTTCGTTTGGACGTTAAGTTACAGGACACCCTGTATATTAGAGTAGGTCGATTATAAGGTTTTCGATATTGTGCTACCGATTTTTCGATAGCTTCTGTCATGAGAAGAAAAAATCCACTACGATATATGAACCTTTTAAATTGCATTCGGTGCGTCTGTGCTTAAATATTTGTTTCTTTTTGTTCCACGTCACCTTAGGGTGACCCTTAGGAGACGTGGAACGGGGTCAGTGTGCTCGAAAGAAATATTAGAAATAGAAAATTATTGCGGGTTGTTCATACATTTGGCTGCCTTACGGACCTTGCAGCAAATCAATGTGATGGCAGGAGAATCGAGATTCAAAGAAATATGAATTAGAGCTTTTAATACAAATCAGTGCCAGAGTATCCTAAGCGGAGTCAAATTTATGACCAGTTCTCAATAATTTTTCCTCTCCAATCTTTGGGCGGGAAGCCATACAAAAATGCAAAAAATGTAAACTCGCATACCCCTCAAATGATTTTTTTACATTTTTTTCTCATTCAAGTTGCCGAAATATCGATGGCACAATATCGATGGCACAATATCGATTGCTAAGCTGACACCCCCTAATATATACACATTTGACAAATTTATTATTATCCGGTTCAAATTGCTCAACGTCAGTATGGTATTAAATATTTTAGAACGGAAAATAGTAAAAGAGTAGCGGTAATAGCACAATTTCAAGTAGAAAATATGGAAAACTCATAGTGGATTCAATTAAAAACTGCTAGTTTTTAGTTTCTTTTCCTTAGGATTGAGATAATTTTGAAATGTATTTCATATTTTTACATATACATATGTAAACATTGAAAAAAAAAAACCAAACTACAAAAGTGACCTCAAGTCAGAACAATGGAAAGTGAAAGCTGGGAATTAAAAACAGATAAAAGAACTAGCATCATAACCATAGAAATATATATAGCTGAAAATATACTTATTTTTTTCTAAGTATATTTTTGCTTATTGTTAGGTAAATCTTCTTTCATGTCTAAATTAAAATTCATATGCAGGTTTACGAAATTCTCACCCCATAAATCTCTTTAAATAAATCACAATTTTAACTTAAAAGATAACCCAGTAGAAATAAACATTCGTATTTATTGTGAGGGAATTTGTTCACAGCAACACCACTTCTGTTTATTTTCTGAACCACTGAACTTAAAGAAGTGTATTTTTATACCCTTCACATAAATGTGTAAGGGTATATATAAGTTTGTGATTCCGTTTGTAACGCATTGAAATATCCATCTAAGACCCCATAAAGTATATATATTCTGGATCAGCATCAATAGCGATTACGATTGAGCGATGTCCGTCTGTCCGTCTGTCCGTCTGTCCGTCTGTCCGTCGGTCCGTCTGTCCGTCTGTCCGTCTGTCCGTCTGTCCGTCTGTCCGTCTGTCCGTCTGTCCGTCTGTAGTCGTTGAAATACCGTTTCTGAGAAAACGGTTTGAGATAGAAACCTCATTCTTTCGCTAAAACGTGTGAAACCCCGGTAGTGGGTCTGCTATTGAAATTCAGTAAGATAGGTCCACGGATAGCCGAGATATATTCAAAAAACCGGGTTTTGAGGGATATTTTGTGTAATTTTTGTATTCAGATTATTGAAAAAAAATTTTTTCTTAAAAACTAAACCATATCATTTTTAGTGCCCATTAAATCCTAAAAATGAAGGAATTTTTGAAATCGGCCCATATATATCCGAGATATAGCGTCTCCCGATTTTTAAAGAAATCGGCTTTATAAGCCAAATAAGACAACTTTTGGCACCGAAGATCAATCAAAATGGTATATATAGGCTATTTAGAGGCAAAAGTGGAAAATTTTTCCACATCGGCCCATATACACTCGAGATATAGCGCCTCCCGTTTTCTCAAGAAGTCGGCTCTAAAAGCCAAATAAAACAACTTTTGGTATCAAAAATCGATTAGAATGGAACATGTAAGGTGTTTAAAAGCAAAATTGGAAAATTTTTGAAATCGGTCCATATATATCTGAGATATAGCGACTCCTGATTTTTCAAGAAATCCGCTCTTTAAGCCAAATAAAGCAATTTTTGGCACTAAAAATCAATCAGAATGGTACATATAGACTATTTAGAGGCAAACGTGGAAAATTTTGGACATCGGCCCATATACACTCGAGATATAGCGCCACAAGTTTTCTCAAGAAGTCGGCTCTAAAAGCCAAATAAAACAACTTTTGGTACCAAAAATCGATCAGAATGGTACATATAAGGTGTTTAAAAGCAAAATTTGAAAATGTCTGCAATCGGTCTATATATACCTGAGATATAGCGTCTCCCGATTTTTCAAGAAATCGGCTCTATAAGCTAAATAAAACAACTTTTGGCACCAAAAATCAATCAAAACGATACATATAGGTTAGTCAGAAGCAAAACTGGAAATCTTTTTGTCATCGGCCCATATATGTTCGAGATATAGCGCCTCCCGATATCTCAAGAAGTCGGGCCTGGAAGCTAAACGAAACAGTTTTTTGCACTAAATATTTGTCGGAATGGTACATACAGGCTGTTTAGGGGCAAAATTAGAAAATTTTTGGACATCGGCCCATATGCACCCAACTTTTGGTACCAAAAATCGATCATAATGGTACATACATATGTATATAATATTATATACATATGTATATAATATTTGCGATCATGTATGAATGTATGTATGTATGTATGTATGTATGTATGTATGTATGTATGTATGTATGTATGTATGTATGTATGTATGTATGTATGTATGTATGTATGTATGTATGTATGTATGTATGTATGTATGTATGTATGTATGTATGTATGTATGTATATATGTATGTATGTATGTATGTATGTATGTATGTATGTATGTATGTATGTATGTAGATACGTTTGTATGTATGTAGGTATGTATGTATGTATCTACATATGTATGTATGCATGCAAGTATGTTAGCATAAACAATTTTTTTGCTTTGGTGTAAAAATGTGTATGTATATATACACGAGCTTGAAAATGAAAGTGATATAAAGAATTGTTGAAAAAAGGGTACGCAATGAAATTCTTTTAAACAATTGCGTCTTCAAATTCATTCACACAAAAAATCATTTTGCGTTTCCCTACGTACTTACATATGTACATACACACACACATGTGTATGATGATACGCAATAGATCATCAACAACGTGCACAAGAAAAAAATAATTTTGTAAAAGCAAGCAATGTAAATATGTATGTATGTATATATGTATGTATATAATCATTGTTTTATGGAACACACTGAAAATATTCAATAATAAAGAATTTATTTTAGAGTTTTCTATTATAGATACATACATACATACGTATGCATGTACCCACATATGTACGTAAGTAAATTGAAAAGCAAATCACACTTAATGGCAATGTTTAGCATTATAATTCAAAAATAATGCAATTATATGCAATTTTTTGTTAAATAAATTTTACTATAAAGTTAACTGATAAATAATTAAGAAATACATTTTGCTTTTCTTTATTTCATTGATATTAAAAAGAATTGGTGTCACCCAGTGGTTGAACTTGAGCATACATATTAGGAATTATTTAAATAAAAGTTTTGCAGCCTGTGTTAAATCCCGGTAGTGGATCTGATATTGAAATTCAGAAAAAATCGGCCCATTTAAAAGCCAAATAAAACAACTTTTCGCACCAAAAATCAATCGGAATGTATGTACCATTGTGAAGGGTATTTAAGATTCGGCCCAGCCGAATATAGCACTCTTACTTGTTTAATGTAATTCTCTTTTTCAAATTTAAATACATATGTATGTTTATTAATTCTTCTTTCTACATGTTTCCAGCCCATGATACAACAAACTCATACCAGGGGAAATTATACGCTTTATTATGCCACTAGTACAACAGCAATTTCAACAGTGTCATCAACTACTACAACAGCACCACTGTCAGCAACAGCCTCATCGTCATCATCATCATCATCATCAACATTATCACCCTCGTCCGTACATAGAGTAGCAGCACCCGCATCATTAAGGCACAAAAGAAATAGACAAACGCCAAGAACAACCACAACAAATGCTCCCTATACAATGCCACCATCCAAACCTGTGTCGGAAGCTGAAGCATTACGGCATTTAAGAAAAGTACCATCCAAATCAACTTCACTATCATGGGCATCAGCATCGTCATCTACAACCTTGTATAATTCATTTAATCCATATGATCCCTACTCTGCGTATTTACCAAATCATAATACGGGTAATAAAAATGTTAATAATCATTTTGTTGCTGATTATGATGCTGCAGTAGCAGCAGCTTTGAAAAGCAATAATAATAACAATAACTCTCCTGCTGACATCATCAACAACAACAGCCCCAGCAATTATGATGATGGCGAAGACGCCGATATGGACAACAGTTCGGTGGCTACGCAGCATGATGATGACGATGAATACACTCTCATAAGCAGTGACAGTTCGGAAAGCACAAGTTTACATTACAACAATGATCCAACGTCAGCCTTGTATTATGATACAATGGACACAAGTTGGCAAGAAATGGAGGAAGACGACAAGCAGTCAGACTCAACAATAGCAACAAGCACGAATGCTATAACAACATCATCGTCATCTAAATCACCATCATCATCACCATCGTCATCATCGTATACAGCAACAGGACCACCATGCCCTTGGAAATGTGAGTTAACAAATGATCGTGGTTATGTGTTATACTCTGCCCTGGGTTCATTTTATTTACCAATGTTTGTCATGTTGTTCTTCTACTGGCGCATCTATCGAGCAGCTGTTCGAACAACACGTGCCATTAATCAAGGTTTCAAGACCACAAAAGGTAAGTGCAGCATAATAAAACATATTGTCATCATGAAGAGATGCTTGGTGCACAATGGGCTGGAGAGGGCAAATTGTGGAAATATTTTCCTGCACGTTATCTTATACATTTATTGGCAAATGTTTGTGTAACAACCAGTTTCACCGCTGAGAAAATAAATAAAATAAATTTTGTTTTCTGCGAATTGCTTCACATGTAGTTCCATTCCATATGGAAAAAACAGATTCCTTAGGAAAACGAACCCTACTCTAGATTTTAAAAACGTTAAACAGTTTCTAAAAATTTAACTGGTGCATGAGAAAGAAATCTCGCCAAACGCTGGCAATGATATAATTAAGATTTTTTAAATATTAAGCGCTCGCAAAGGGCACAGCCAAATTGTAGAGAGAAAAATCTAAAAATTACAAAATTTGCTTAAAAAAGTAGTGAAACGGGTGAAAATTGTTTGCAATTTCACTTTCTCGATTTGCAAATTTATTTTGAGCTTTTAAAAATTCCACCGGCTTACAAAAGAATTCATTTTAATATAAATTTATTCTCTCTAATACGTAGTTAATTTTACTCATGTAATGCTAGGAACACAACCGGGACGAACGACGAATTTCGCCCAACACGACGAATACGCCGGTTAAAATTCGCTGTGTAAATTCGTCGTATGAAGCACAATAATTACGAAAAACAAAAACATCTGTTATAATTGATAAAGTTGTTTATTGTTTGTTCAAAGATAAAAAAAAATTAAATGCGTCAAAGAATTTCAAATTTTGTAAAAATAATTAAAATAATGAACATTCAAATATGAACTTAATTATCTATTTGCTTTAAGAGCCAATTGAAATGTATTAATTCAGGTCCAAAAATGAACCTTTTTAAAAAATATTTGCTGTATTTCTCAGCTGTCCATATGCCGACGACATTTCGTTGGTGCTAATCAACTCATCAGTAGACTTGACAAATTCTTAAAAGTTTGTTTGAAACTTAACTACTTATTCCATAATTTCCATGAACAGAATGAGAATCAGAAATGTTCAAACAAACCATTCTGTTCATGGGAATTATGGAATAAGTAGTTAAGTCTCAAACAAACTTTTAAGAATTTTTCAAGTCTACTGATGAGTTAATTACCACCAACGAAATGTCGTCGGCATATAGACAGCTGAGAAATACAGCAAATATTTTTGAAAAGGTTCATTTTTGGACCTGAATTAAAATAGTGAACATGAAGTTTAACATTTTCAATTATAATTTCACTTGTATCCATTTTCTCAGTTTTTTAATCTTATCTTATCATAGTGGAACAGCTGATGGGGTGACCATATTAAAAAAATTGTTTTCTAAAAAATTTTGCATGTTTTATAATCTATTATGTTGGCTTTTTATTTTAAATGCAAAAAGTCAAAGCTTAGCACTTAAAATAAAAACTATTAAAGTACAAATTAACGGTTTTTACTAAAACACTTGAAAAGTAAAACCAAAATGGCCACATGGTACTGATTTGTTCGTCGTTCACCGGCGTATAAAATAGAAATAAATCTACATATTTCAAGTTCGCGGCGTACAACCTATTTCGATCGACGCTGTGACTGTGTGCATTTTCATATACACCAATGTCTTTTATTTTTGACGGCGAATATTCGCGGCGAAAAATTCGTCGTACGTTCCAGTTGTGTTTCTAGCATAAAATGAATTATATATATTTATATTCCAAGTTTATTAATTTTTATTGTTCGAACTTTCTCTCATAATATAATTATTTTGCATTAAGTTTGTGGCGCTCAAGTTCGTTCTATGTTTTATTTTTTTATTAATGTTAATTCAATGAGACAAAGAAAACATCAAAGACATTTAGCAGGGTAGACAACTAGCTGCTGCGAATTCGCGACACTTCTAGCCAGTAAAGGGCAATTCAGACTATTATACAAGTATAAATACTTTTATCGAGTTTTGTTAGATGAAAGTATAGTTAGATTTCTTTCGACTGTCAATGAGTTTAACGTAAATTAAATTTTACATTCACACCATCACACTTCAAATAAAATAAAAAATTTGACAGCTGTTTGTGTTAAAAAAACAACCCTGGTCGAACGAAATGTATTATCGTTTAGAAAATTTTCAAAAAACGGTGAAGTCTTATGGGCTGTCAATTTTTTATCGTATTATATCACGTTTTCATAACACTTTGCATTCACACCATCACACTTGCACGTATTATTTGCATTTTTGACAGGTGTTAATACACAGTATAATAGACTGAATTGCCCTTAAGTTGTAATACAACTTGGTTACCTTTGTGTGGTGAGAAGCTCTCACTCGGTAAATATGCAGCGATGTATATAAAAGAAAAAATAATAATAATGGGTGTATTTCATATATGTATATATAATTAAAAACTTAGAGAGATAATATACAACTAAGGTGACTGTGTGGTATGAGTGCCGCTTTAGTAATGAGCTCCTGAGTTCAAGGACGGGCGCTGTCGAGCAGTGTGGCGGCTTCGAATCAGCTGGTTGTCCATCTTGTTAAATGTCTCTGATGTTTTCTTATTTGGTTAATATCAATTACAAAAAAAATTATAGAAATAACTTGAGCCCGATATACTTAATACAAAATAATTATTTATCTTCTGTTTTATGTATCACCTAAAATATCAAATTAGATTTACGGCTCCAAATCGTAATTAAGATTTATATTTTTCAATACTTTATTTCCATTTTCTAATCAATGTTTTTCGGCCTGCAAAAACAAGTAAACTAATTTATCAGCATTAATTTTAAAAGTCAATAGTTATGTTTTGTTGTCGACAAATTTTCGAACACAGCCATCAATAATCTCCCCTTTTTAACATGGCTCACATACCAAAATGTTGCTAAAACTTCTGTTGCTTCCTAACTAGCCCCATGGTGCCTTTGCAGAAGTTAAGTGTTGGATTAGAGTAAAAAGGGAAATAAAATCCATTTTAGATGCAAAATGACTGACAGTTTTGCGAAAAATGTGTTGACATAAAGGTTGGCTTTTCCTCATCACAAAACGATATTATTTTCACGTTTTTTGCCAAGTTTAATAAGCGTTGCTCTTATCCGAAGTAAAGCTGAAGAGAAAAAACTAATTGGGTTGAGTCAACAGCTCTACTCCTCCAGAATCAACGTGGGACTAGTTATGAGGATGGAGGAAATTTTAGCAACACTTTTGTATGAGAGCCCCTAAGAACGGGAAATGACGAATGCCTGTGTTCAGAAAACTGTGTCCGAAAATAAATTAAAATGGATGACTACATTTTAGGCACTCTGGGGCACGATGAAATATTCTAACACTGTTTTTTATGGGATTACTCCTAAGTAGGGAAAACAATTAAAAATTTTAGGGGAGTTAGTCATACATTTAACTTCTGCAGAGGCACAGTGGTACTAATCAAGACGAAGAGGGAAATTTTATGAAAATATCATTTTTGTATGAAATCATCCGTAAAGAGGCGGGATACATGGCAGATTTGTTTTAACGAAATGTGGAAAAGAAAAAACTAATTGGGGTTGGTCATACATATGACTTCTCCAGAGATACCTAGGAGCCAGCTAAGACAACTGGCTAGTTCACGGTGGAGCAGGCGGGAGGTTTGTAGATCTGTTTTCCTACACCCTGTTCGGGTAGAATAATGGCACCCTTCCAGGACACAAGTGCGCAGTCCGCGAAACGTCACATAAGCTATGTTATGTGACGTGATGGTGAACATTTAGAAACTGTTTTTGTGTCTAAACCTCTAAAGGAGGCGAAATAAAAGATTGGTTCCAAAAAAATTTTGAAAAAAGAAAACTAATGTCGAATGGTCAAAGGTTTGCTACCTCTAGGTACACAGGGGAGCTAATTAGGGCCGTAGGCAGAAACTTTATAAAAAATTATTTTTGTATGGAAGTGCGTCTAATGAATAAAGATGCGAGATCGGTATGTTTGGGGAAAATATTCGAAACGAAAAAATAATGGGTTAGTCCTACATTTTACCCCATAAGAGCTGAACTGCCATGGAGAGTAATGGTACATTTTGCGAATTTTTTACATTTACCTTTAACTTGTGGGCTAATTCGTCACGCATTTCCTTAATTCAATCTGCATGTAATTTTCCACAATGTAGTTTTTTGCCATGGTGGCATTTTGAGGATGACTTACGATGTGATTTCTCGCCCTTGAAATACAGTAGCGCCCTAATGCAGTTTTTTGCCATGGTGGCATTTTGAGTATGACTTACGATGTGATTTCTCGCCCTTGAAATACAATAGCACCCTAATGTATGTATATTGTCAACTGAGCATAGAAAAGCTCTTACTCTTTGTTTTGTTTTTTGTTAAAATGTTTGTTTACACTGGTATTAAAAGGGATATTTATTGCCAGATACCCAAAAAGAAATCATAGTTGACTTTAAAAAAAAATTTAATAGAGCTTTTTAAAATGAAAAAGTGAATTTATTGTCTACTTTAAGAGGGAACCAAAATTTACTATCTTATCTCAACACGACCCTTTTATTATTTTCTGCCTAGTGTTTCAGTTATTTGTAGGTTTGGTTGAACATTTTATTTAAAGCCTAATACAATACATTTCCCAAGAGTATTTCAATGTTTTTCGCGTGCAGCAAAGAGTTGGGTAGCATCAACGAAACACCCTCGATATACATATGTATAAATAAAGTGCTGAAAAACTACACAGAAACGATTTAAGAGTTCTCTCTAAATGCAATAACGACACATGACCATGCGGTCATACATGTAAATATATCTGTATTTGAAGAATGAGCCAGTTGAAGCAACTATTACAATTTAGAATTGTCTAATTTCAGTTTTGGTTTCTGAAAGCAGAGTTTATTTTAACATTTTATACATTTTTAAACTAAACTTTTTAATTCAAATAAAAAAATTTCATGACATTAAAAGAAAATTATTGCAAATCTCCCCCATTGTGCACTCTACTGTTTATAAAAGGAAATTTTTCATCACTTCAATTTAATTTTACACTCTCACAATTAATTATATAAATACACATACATTTGTTTGTATTGAATAACTATTAAGAAGTAGTTGTAGAAAAGAATTTTCTTAAAACTTGAAAAGAATCTTTTTCGTCCTTAGATTGTGTTTTGTTTCATTTTACTGTACAAATTATTTTAAATTAATACAATTAATATGTACCTTAAACAACTAAAAGAAAATATATACATATACATACACATTTCATTATTTTACAAACAAATGTTTTACACGGTTTAATAGAGCACGTGGCTTCGAAAGCTTCGTTAAGCATTTGAGTGTATAAAAGATTTGTTCAATTTGATAAGTGAATTAAATTTGAAAGTAAATGTTCTTACTTGTATGTAAATATATGAAGTGCAGAAATTTTCCGCTATGATCCACTACATTTTCATGTAATTTTGAAAGATGTAAATAAAATGTAAAAGTGAGGCTATGAAGTTCTCCGGGCTTTGAGTTTCATAAAGAAAGCAAAAATATTATCAAGAAATTTACGAAATCCGGTGGCATGTTATAGCATTCACGGTTATATGCCGCCTGGACATATGCTGACTTTACTAGTAATCTTTAGTCTAGTAATCTGGCTTAATGCCCACTTACATACGTAGTGACGTTTTTGGCGTGTCGTAAGCGATTCCGCATTTCAGCATACAGTAGGGAATCTTTTCGGCCAGTAAGAAGCCGGTTATTTGGTAAAACTTCGCAATTTAAAGAAGAATTCCCCCATCTGCAGAAAAATTCCGCTCCCCCAGAGACCAGTTAGGTGGAAAACTATCGTAAGTAAGGTGGGAATTTTATATAACGTAGACATGGAACCTTCGTGCCATGACTCTAGGCTTTACTATCACTACAATTTTAGCAAAAAAATCTTTCCCTGTTTGAAGGAGGTGCAACCGAACTTTAAAACCTCGTAAATAATTAAGAATTTTAATTTTAAAAGTTCAACTTTAAAGTGAAATTAACTTCGAAGAACTTTTAGTATTGGCTATATCAAAATTCCTCATTGCTTTTATAGTGATCCCAACAGCCCAACTAGCAGACGAATTTTTTTTAGCCTACGATGTATGGCATTTTTTCTCCGCTAACTAAAATATATAATTTTATATATTTATTTGAGCTCAAGGTCTTTTTATTAAAGAATTTGAGTGTTTTTGTCAATATTTCGCTCTCCTTCGGATAGCTTCTTCAGGAAGGAGAGCGAAATATTGACAAAAATACTCAAATTATTTAATAAAAAGACCTTGAGCTCAAATAATTATATAAAATATAAGAAAAAAGGGTCAAAATAACTATATATTAAATAAAACATATAATTTTCAATTTCTATACACACTAAAAACGACTAAATGTCCAAGGATGTTGCGATATTGTCCGAAGCGACTTTTTGCCACTGTTTTGTATGACATATTGTACCTAAGCATTACGCTAGTAGACGTTATGGAATGCCACCTAAAAGTAATTGTAGGTAAATATTCTATTTGATACGTTTCCATTAAATTAAAATCTTATAAAAATTTCTACGTACACATTCAGTTTTCTTACTGTAATTGGTCTCATTTGTAAAAACCAAATGTAACAAAAATTTTCTTTCCCCACACTATCATTGTTACATTGCCATTGACACCACTACACTCAAATTGGAACATGTTTGAGCATGTTCAAACATGTTTGTATATAATACAACCAGTGCTAACATAAAACCTGAAAGAATTGTAAAATCTGTCATATCATATTTCATTATGCAACAGTTATAAGATAAACAAAAGGACACCTTGACACCAGTGTTTTTTAAACATGAGAATGAAGGGCTCCGAATACTATGAAAAGTGTTTGAAATTAAAACAAAAAATAAAACAATTTAATAAATATGCAAGTATATGCACATAAATCATTGCAGGTAAGTTTTAAAGAATTAAATAATAAAAAATAAAAAAGTATAATTATCAAAAAGGTTTTTAATTAAATATTTGTGTGTATTCAATTTTAAGGAAAAGAAGAAAGATGAGTACTTATGCAACAAAATTAATGTATGAATTTAGATGTGTGTCATGTTGTTGACCTGGTATAGAAAATCACTAAGTTCCTCTTTTCAAACGAGACTTTGACATATTTTGACGTAGTAAATGATATGGTATTGAAATCAGCAATAAATTGTTAGCTTATTAAGGTAATGTTAAATATTTAAATACTGGGATAAGATTTGGGAATAAGTCGAGCCTATTTTTCCTATTATTGTCTTTAGTAACTAGTAAGCATGTGCAATAAAAGGGGTGTTACGGCTGTATGCATAAAACTATGTATTTATACGAAAACTGTGCAAAAAAAAATTAAACCAGTTATTTTCTAGAATTCAAGATTAATTGAGGACGATTCCTAGAAAATGTATTTTATCTTTTTGCCAGGCCCTGTGAATTCGCACTTTTAGTTTTTTTTTGTGATTTGTAGTGCAATCGCTATATAATTTTTAATGCCATAAAATTTTTTTGGGCTTTTTAATACGCACAATTCCGCCTGTAACTATTTTTGGCTCTACTGTAAAAGAGAAATTGTCACTTTCTCATCTCTGGTTTTACCGACCGAAATTGCAGCAATTTGCAAACGTTAAAAAATCTTTTATTATTATGCAAGTCTTAGAGAAAAATTAATATTTATTTTTGCTATCCAAGCAAAATATTTACAAACTTGAAAAAATCCTACTTGGCAACTCTGTTGTAATCTTTTGAACATATTGTATATGAATTGCAATTCTTAGCTTCTTTTTTATGGATAAAAATAAATATTCGCTAAGGATATATCAAAAATTAAAGCGGCTTCCCCAACGTTTGTAAATAGTTGCCAGGGATGGTAAATACGGCAGTTTGACCTCAGAGCCATTATGATTACAAAACGAAATGTCCACCTCAAAAAGTCTTCAGCAACAGTATGCATAATTTTTTGACAAACCAAAAATTGCGTAGAAAACATTTTTTCAATTAATCTTTTATTTTAAAGTGACTGACTCGATATTTCTTTCTAACCTCTCTCAGGCCTATAACTTGCATAACGAGGAGATATATGGAGAAATGTCGGTGTCAAAAAATTTAATAATATCGTATTGACATCAGCAAGCAATTGTTACCTTGTTAAGGTACCAAAGTATCTAGAGGCAGACACACTCTTTTAACTGCATTAGATCTCTACGCCTCGCGTAGTTTTCACCATGCGTGGCCAAAATATTAAACATTGACTTATATGCAGAAATTAAGCACTTCTAGAAAATCTAAATTTGCAATAACTCAATGAATCTACAACTTCCAGCCACAAGAATCAAAGTCTGTCTTGGAAGTTATAGCATACATTCAATGCTTAAGCAACTTTGTTATGTTACTATAATGCCTTTAATTAAGTGTCTCAAACAAATCCCACAATTAAACAATTAAATTTGTACCTTATTTATTTGCAATCATTAAATTTAAACACAGAAAAAAAGAAAGGAAAGTAAAAAGAAAGATCTATTGTAACCCTTTTATCAGCTTAACGCCAATCAAAAAAAAAAAAAAAAAAAAAACATATTGCACGCAAACACGAAAGTTACAACGTGAAAAAATAGCCTGCAGACACAACAATAGTGAAACAATGGCAACTGTCAAGAGCAAACACAAACATTTCATACAGCCACTTTAACAACACACCGAAAAAAAAAGGAAAAACAAGAACTAAATACACAGCCAAGAAAATCCTCTAGAGATACTCATGGACAATCGAACTGGCAAACGGTTTGAACCCAGCAGTTTTGAAAGTAAAAGCTTTCTTCAACGCATATACATCAATATCAGCTTAACTAATACCAGTGATATAATAAGCGGACTTTTTTTTTTGTAGTTTAACTTCACAAAATATTTAATGGCAAAAAGTGGAACCACAAATTTTGGCTTCAGAGCTGTTGGGCAGCAACAACAAAGTGAAGAAAAAAAAAACAAAATATTTTCCACTTACAAAATTAAGAAAAAGTCACAGACAAGGTCAAAGGCAAGAACAGAAGGATATTTTTAAGATAAATTTTAGCAGAAACAAAAACATAACACTCAAGGCTTGTTAATAAGAAACACCTGCGTAAACAAATAAGCATTCAAGTTCAAGAATAATACACATACATACGTACCCACATATGTATCTGTACCTTTTAGCAGTAATGAACGAACAAAACCTACATATCAAGGTGTTATCAGACATGTGCAGCCGTATGCTGGTTTAAGGTTTGACAATTGAAAGCTTTAATGCGAATGCCAAGGCTACCGGATTCCGAGCTCTAATCTTTCAACATTAAGCAGACGAAAAATTTGTATATGAGGAGTGGAATTTTCCTTGATCATATTTTCTATCACAGGGACGCCAAGCAGCGCTTGTGTATTGTTTTGACATGGCAAATGACAGACGTATGTTGGTCCCTCCGCCCCATCACTACAACTGTCGGCAGTGACCTATTCGTGGTATCACATGGCAGCTATTTTCAGCACCCGCCAAAAAACATGATAATTAGCCACAGCAAATTTCAACATATCGCTGCATGTCAATATGTTGAAATTTGCCAACTCGGCTGTTGCCAGATCAAACAACGACAGTCAGTCAGTAATGAAGAGCTCTGGTGATAGGAGGGCTATTCGCTGCTGCTCAAAACCAGTATACAGTTAGTCATGGCCTGGGGTCGAAGCAAATTTGGGTGCTGATGAGCGACGTGGTGGTCGTGAAATAGTCGTGCCATTAAGTCTTCTACTTTACTTTTCTGGTCTTTTCTTTCAAAGCGTTGTTCACTCCAGTTTTATCACACCAAAAAATCTTTCGCAATTTTGAGGAAGTAAAACTTGAACTAGAAAGCCCCATCAAATTATTAACAAACAACAAGCAACCAGATGGATCATATTATAAGAGATGAACGTGAGTTGGACATACAATGGATTTAAATATAGCAAGAAGTAGGTGATCTGATGCAATACGAAATCTGGGGCCGAATTACGATATTCGTGATCGAACGAGCTAATTGAATGAATAAATCACTGATTTTTTTTTTTTTTTTTTTTTTTTTGGTAATATTTGGTTTAATAAATGAGCTCAGGTTACTTTATTCTCAATAAATATATTTTCTATTTATTGACAAATTATTCGATGTTTCGATACGCCTTTGCGTATCTTCTTCAGGAAAATGTTTTTTTTACAGAAGATACACAAAGGCGTATCGAAATATCAAATAATTTGTCAATAAATAGAAAATATATTTATTGAGAATAAAGTGACCCTGAGCTCATTTATTAAACCAAATACAGTTAAATAAAAATAGGTCGAAGAACGAGTATCAAGAACATTGTTGTATAATGGCAAACCATATTGTCTAATTTATAGAAAACGGCTCAAAGTCCGTACTTGAGTACCAGCAGCCTCCCCCAAAGCACCAATGGTGCAACCGTACCCACCAAAAAATTTCAAGATAACAATGCTGTACCATGATGGGTTCCAGTGCATAGGATCAGATTCAATATAAATAAAAATTCATGTTTTCTACATTAGCATGTCATTGGATATCATATGTGTGTGTCAGCATTTAGGGAAAAATCTCTCGGTACACCAAAGTATATCCGATGACTTTGCACCTGATTTTTCTGGGAAAAATCTGGTAAAAAAAAACTAAGCCAAGCTGCTGTTTCCATTCACTTCAATAGTTCCATATATTTCCGACAATGAGAGTAACATTAAACCACATTCTTTCGCGCAATGATTTAGAACAAGGAATCTTTATACCAGGTAACCTTACAAGAGCAGCTGATTACTGCTTCTAGCTTCTAGAACTATCAAAAGTTTATTTGCAAACTGCATAAATACACAACATAAACACATAAATGTCAACCAATCGGTGACAGAACATAAATTAGTTTTAACCACAAAATACATGAAGTGTTTGTTGTAGTTATGCGGCTATTTTCATTTAGAAGTCGTAAAATAGACAAACTACTACGAAATAGTTAAATGAGTAGTGTCGTAATGCAAAATATTCAGCATAATTATCAAATCTGGAGTCCTCAAGCATTGCAAAGATATCGTGAGAAAATGAGAAAAAGAGAGAAATACAAAGGCGTAAGTGTGAAAAAATCCAGATGCGCAGGAGGAGTCAGTATGAAAGTTTCACCAAAGACTGAAACCTCAGGCAGAAGACTTTGGTATAGGCACAGGGTCCTATAGAGATAACCCCGGTTATTGCAAAACATAAACAGATAGAGCGCTGAGGTTATGGAAGGAACATTTCTCCTGGTTGTTGGTATCTGAAGTTAACGGCAATGAAAATACCACAGCTCGAATCTCTGGCAATAAATACTGAATGAATTCAAAACACCAGCATTCCAGAGGGAGAATAAGAAGATATTAGGAGCCAATGGACTGCCAGCTGAACTACTTAAGACCAGCAATGCCCTGCAGATAAGGTGTATGAATCAATTTTATTATTTAATGTAATTAAATAACGCATTTCCGATATTTGGAACCCCAGCGTATTATATACTGTGCTCAAGAAAGGATACAATGCAGCGGGTGCTAATCACAGGGGTATAAGCCTCCTTCCCATTGCGAATAAATAACTGATGAGCATAGTGTGTAAGAGATTTAAGCCTCGTGAGATAACAGGACCATATCAAGGTGGTTTCGGACTAGAAAACACACCAAGGTACATATATACACACTACACCAAACCTTAGGAAGCGCCCAAGATAAATAGACACTTATCTATTTGCAGACTATAAGCCTGTTTTCGAAGTGCCTCTTACGTGACACGACGTGACAAAATAATCATCCTTGTTGTGGTTAGAGTTTTTGTGGCGAAAGTCAGGCATTCTTGAAAGCTGACGTCCTGATTTATTACTTTTTCAAATCTGTTACAAGACCCTCAATAAATCCCAATCACAGTTGGTGAGAAAAGTGCCAGAAAACTCAAATTTTCAAATTGACAGCCACAGCGAAAACTATCGTTTTTAAACTATGCCAAATACAATAACGATGAGTATATGAGCTAAGTTCAGTTGAAGCTCAAAGTTCAATCAAAATTAATGAAAATAATATTTTGTCATTGCTGGGCAACATTACAGTTTCATTTTGAAGGTGTTTGAAGCCATCTCTCTGGCTGGTATCCCTGCAAACCTAATAAGGCTTTGCAGGTAGAACTAATCAGTAATGCCAGCTTTAGTTAAAATCAGAAAGAGCCTCTATGAGCCAATTCGTACCAAGCAAGTTTTAGGACACGGCGTTAGCCTTTAGTGCCACCTTGCTGGAGAAAATTGTAGAAGGCGCAGATGTCAGCAGAAATGGCACACTTTATATAAAATAATAATAAATATAGCTCGTTTGTGCTAACTATATTAATATCATGGCTTAAATCTTAAGAAAGTCGTAAAGGTGTTTTCTAAAGTGTCTTAGGCAATACACGTAACTAAAATCAAATTAGTGGTATCCACCAAAATGGCTGCCAGCTGATTCGGACAAAAAATGAGAAGCCATTATTTTGAGAGAATGCCACAAACAAAAGGAACATCATGAGTTTTAACAAAAAAAAAAAAATAATGAATACTCATGGCTAATAGATGCTACTTCATGCTAAGCAAATAGTTTAAGAACAAAGTCATCTCTCGACAGGCACAACTCCCCTTCAACAAGACGCTGATACTACCCGTGCGGTCAGAAGTATAATTGCAGTCACTGTAAAAACAATTCAATCCGTCTGTTTTTAAATCAATCCCAACCGCTGTCAGAAGTTTGGTAAATACGGATTTTATTAAATCAAATATGTTGTGTTTGTTTTAAGTACGGATTTTACAAGCGCAATATACTTAATTTTAGCCATATGCAATCACAGTTTCGGACTGATTTTAGCCATATCCAATACGGGTTTCAGATTGAATATAGCTAAAATCCGTGGTTAAAAACAACAACCTCATTCTTGATTTAAGAACACTGGTACTTACCATACCTCTGACACCGCTTGGGATTGTTTGTAATATGGAAGGATTGAATTTGCTTTGAGTGTGATGATTGACTATGCACTTGATTCGATGCTTCTAAGGCCTATTCAATGCCAAATTCGTACCTGAAATATTCCGCTCTACTTCCCTAATTTTATAATAATTTATACATTTTTTTTTTGTCTCTTTCCGATTTGAGCCTGAAACCTAAATACTGCCAGTCCAGTCACTCTACCAATTGAGACACCGTAGCAATTAAAATTTTTTAGCAAAACTTAATTCTTATTTAAGCACACACAAGTACTGGGCACAAATACTCCCAAGAATTTAGTGCTCATTTTAAACCCTATTCGGCTTGTTTTAAGTACACTTGTCTGTAATGCGTACTTAAATGTTCAAGTACGCTTCGTACTAAAATTAAGTAGAAAAATCTTAAATTTAGAAGGAGCTTTTTCTTTCTGTGTTTTAGAGTCAGAGGTTCTTGAAAGTTTAGAAAAGGTGGTACTTGAAATATTTGAAAAAAAACTCTTCGTAAAATAAATGGAACAAACGGAATGGACGGAGAAGCATCAGCATGAATGTATGGATCACGAGACGTGCGAGGTAAATTGCAACATTGACATAATTAAGCGTATTATGTTACACACAGAGAAAAAAGCAACTAATAAAGTAGAACAAAATCAATAAGATATCTCTATGGTTTTTTTTCAAGAAGGATTCCTTATTATTTTAAATGGGAAAACCTTATTGAAAAAACAACAATTAATGAAAGTAAAAAGATGATTTACGTGTGTTTATATAGGAAACTAATAAAACCAATAGGGAAAAATTAAATAGGATAACCTAATAAAATCAATAAGAAATCCTTATTGTATACAATTTACAAGAAAACCTAATAGAATCAATAAGTTCTTCTCTATAGAATTTTTTTTTTTGGTACCATGCAAATCGGAAACTGAGTAAAAACAAACGTGAGTAACAAGTTTTCTTCTTGGTTTTATGTGTTTTTCTTGTTGCGACAATTAATAAGATTTGCAACATGGAAATAATAAGAAATACCCATAGAAAAATATTCTTTTCTCTCTGCTGGGATACCCCTCAGCCTAAAAACGTTTCAAAGAGAAAATCTTATTGAATCTATTAGGAAGTTTTCGCTCTGTGCACATATTATCTTGACCAGAACATGGCGAAAGACTTTACTGCTAAAACGTTGTTTGAATACGAATTTGGCAATAGCGTGCCTTAGAAAGGGAAGACCAAAACTCTGATAAGAAGCTCAGGTAGAGGAAGACATATCAAAACTTGGTCTCTTAAATTGCAGAAAACGTGCAAAATATCGAATTGTTTTTTTTTTTCAAACTATACTTCGTTCGGCTTCAAGAAAGCAAATAATTTTAAGTTTTTTGGCCTAATTTACAATTAAATCGAAGAATACGCCAAAATAAAGTTATGATAGCATAACGCAGCAGTCTCTTAACAATACAAAATTTTTGGAAAAAATATTAAGTGGTCCTAAATATTTTTTGGACTTTTGCATGTTGTCATTAGATAAATTAAAGTTACAGCTTATTAACTTCTTTAGGAATTTTATTATTAATATTATTAATAACTTTTTAAAAACCGTGACGTGTATTGACAAGACATAATAAAAAAAATTTTTTTTGGAATTTTCTTAATTTGAAATCTAAAGTTGCATAGTAATGAAATTTCCCAATTTTTTGCTTAAATATCTAATTTTATTCGAAACTCTCGATTTTATTTGAATTGAATTTTTCTCAATATAAATTTAAAATGCTTAGTTTCACTTTAAATTTCTAAAATTTCCATGCAGCTAGAGATTTTATTATAAAACTATAAATTTATGACGGTATTTATACATATTAAAATGTTAGCTACATTTTAATTTGTAGAACAAATGTACATATGTATATGAAAAAAATTAGTTCAAAAATGTATTTCAAAAACATTTCGCTTCTTAAGAATACCGATGTTATATACACACCGTATCAAATCAAATTAATAAACTATGTACTAAAGATTAACGTTTGAAGCCTGCTGCTGAATTAATCTTAAACTTGAGAGCATTGAATTTTAATTAAACAACATCCACATAAAGAAATAAACAAGAAAAAAAGAAAAAAAAAGAAAAGAAGTGGAAATGAAATCAAATGAAATAAAAACCATGCAACTAATTGCAAATGTCAACAGGGAATTACTAAAGAAAAATTAAAAGAGAAATGTAAATAACAACTCAAAGCCATATGTTTCACAAAAGTGATTGCAATCAGTGATAAGGACATGGAAATAGAAACAGCCATAGGAAAGTCATACACTCATTCACACTCACACACCCTTACACATGCAATCTGAATACTAAGCATGCCATTAATTTCAGAGCAACGTAAAAAGAATTTAAAGAAGCGACATTTTAATATCAATTTTCATGAATTGCAAACAACTTTGGAAGATAGATGAGAGAAATTTTAATGCAAACACTAAAAACACTAAAAATGAAGCGAGAAAAAAAGAAGGTGTTTCGTCCAAAAACGTCCAATGCACCAACTAGAAATTTGCAGGTTGGTAAATGTGTTTGGTAGAGTTTAAATAAAAAGGATACAGTTGCAAGTACTGGATCAAATTACAACAACCATTTTTCCAGCAAATTTTATGCGTGACCGAATTTCTAATCATTTAATGGCACAGAATACAGCCGTTAGAAAATGTTGCTCTTACAAAGTCGCTATAATAAACGCTTTCGATTTTCTTTGAAAAATTTAAAACAGTCGCTCTAGACTTTTCGAGTGTATCTACTGACAAAGCACAGCGGCATACAGACTGCTGGAAGAAGAGAAAACAATTGGAATTATGTATTTAGGCCTAATGTAATGTAATACTTTTATACCGGGACCGTAACTGTTATAACTTTTATCGTAAAAGTCAGAAAATAAAAGTTATTTTTTACTTTTATTTTTTCGAGCAGAAATAAAAGTTATTTTTTGACTTTTATTTTTTCGATAAAAAATAAAAGTTATTTTTGAAAAAATAAAAATCCGATTTTTAAAAACCATCGCATTTTGTGACAATTTGGACCAAGACTTTCAAAATGGTATACTTGGTTTCATTCTCCGACATTTCCTTGAGGTTGCTTTTTTTAATCAAAATTTCAAAAATAGCAGTTATTTTCGGTCCCTGTTTTTATACCCTTCGCAACAAGTGTTAAGGGTCCATATAAGCCTGTGATTCCGTTTGCCATTTCTACAATATGCAATGTGGTGCAAAAGTAATCCTCCTATCAGAAAATGCTATAAATTTTGCGATTGGCCCCTAATGTCAGTTCTGTTTTGACATTTGTGTAGTAAACACATGCGAAATACACGTTACGCTACACTGCTCCAGAACACGGAATATTGGTGACTATTTATTTGACCGGTCGGTGACTTTGGCACAACGTGAATTTCGTCGCCGATTTACTGGCCATTCAACGCCTTCTGGTGAAACACTGCGACGTTTAGCCGCTCGCCTCGAAGAGACTAACTCAACACGAGATGCTGCCAGAGAATATTGCTGCTGTAGCCGAGTACGTCATGAAAGCGCCGTCGACATCGACCAGACGACGTGCCACGCATATGGGTATTAGTCGACGGTCTTTACAGCGAATTTTGGTACAAGATTTGAAGACGTTTCCGTACAAAGTCCAGACGGTGCATCAGCTGTTCGCTGCTGACCGCCAATCGCGTCTAACATACGCTCAAGCTATTGATTGATCACCACCAAGAGGAAGATGATTTTTCATCAAAAATAATCATGAGTGATGAGGCCCATTTCCATCTTAGCGGGTACGTAAATAAGCAAAATTTACACTTCTGGGGTACTGAAAATCCGCGTGTAACCCACGAAGAGCCATTACAACCGCTCAAAGTCACTGTATGGTGTGCTGTTTTCGCTGGAGGAGTCATCGGACCTTTTTTCTTCGAAGACGTCGCGGGCCAAACGGTGACTGTGAATGGTGAGCGCTACAGAGCAATGATCTTGATGAATTGGGATTGGAAAACATGTGGTTCCAACAGGACGATGCTACGGCACACACTGCAAGTGCCACAACCGATATGCTGAAGGATGCATTTCCCGGGCGCCTAATCTCCCGTTTTTGGCGATTTGCACTGGCCATTTGTGGGGCTTTTTGAAGTCGCGGGCTTATGGCAATAAGCCTCAGACTCTTGCAGCTCTTAAAAACAATATCCGTCAAGAATGTGAGGAGCTATCGCCGGAAGTTTTGGTCAATGTGGTGGGAAATGCTGTAAAAAGGGCTCAAATGACAAGCAACTTTGGCGGCTGCCATTTATATGACATCATATTCTCGACTTGATGTAAACAAATTAAAAGACTAAATAAAAATAATCCACAGGAAGAATCAAAGTTTTTCTCTTTTTTTGTTTAACTACATACAGCTAAAAAACATCGCAAGGAATTCTAGATCAGTACCAATAGAAATCTCCGAATCGGGTTTCTCCGTTTCGGGTCTGTTAACATATTGTGTCATATAGTTATATTAAAATTCAGTAAACTGGGATTAAACCGTAATATAAAGATATACCATAAAAACGATTTTATTTTTTCATAAAATTTTACCATTTCTTAAGTTAAGAACTTGACTCAAATTGATTTTTGATGTCAAACTGTTCATTTGCTAGCTTTTAGCAGAATCGGTTCACAAATAACAAAGGCGTATGTATAAGAGAAAACATTTTTGAAAACATTTTTTTTTTTTACAAAAAAAGGTAACATACAGCAGAATTTATTCACAAATAGCCAAAATTTATAATAAAAACCGATTTGGGTCTATTTTAAGGAAATTTTTTAAAACTATTTTTTTGGCAAAAATTTTCCCTACAACGGGAAACGGCTTGAACTATTAAATTCGGCTATGTCATCTATACTCATACTTACAGGGTTATCAGTTTCGTGGTTTTGAAAATATAGGACTGTAGTACGACATTTGTCAAACTAAGTTGTTAAACCAAGTTTTTTCTTCTCAGTTGAAAATCTGACATTGACGAAAATGGATCGCTTAACTCTCACACAACGCATAAAAATTATCAAAACATGCTACAAAAATGGTGATTCTGCCACAGCCACATATGGTGCTTTAAGAGCAGATTATGGTTTACATAATCGTCTATGTACTGCAGTGTATTTGTAGTAGTCATTCCCTCGGTGATGGTTTATTGTAAACAAAGATACCGCAAAGCAAAATATAAAAGGTCTTTGCAAAAAACGATGATGACCTTTCTATTCTCAGTTTGGTCAGCTTTTGGCTTTATTGTTTAATAAATATGTTAGAAGTCCCATAAATTTTCCATTCTTGTTTAACAATCTTCCATAGAATATTTAAGTATGAAAAAAATTAAGTAGCACAACACTGATTTCACACTGCAAAAATGTGACTAAAAATTTACTGTCTTAACTTAAAGACCATGTGTCTAGTTCTTCGAAAAAGGAAAAAAATGTATCTACTAAACGGCAGTAACTTTTTCCACAATATTTTGCCCACAAACAATGTCCAATTTTAAATCACATGTCAAAAGTACTGAAGATAATTTTAATGCCTTTTGCACACTTATTTTTCCAGTTTAGCAGATATAAATATGTGGATATGTATTTATACATAAACATGAAAATTGCCTCGTGGCTGCAGTGAATCAAAGTCAGACAATGATGTTCATTAATTAGATAAATGGCCACCCTCAGCGTCGTCAAGTCACGCACATCAATTTTTACGTACAATGTGTGTAGTCTGCTTAATACGGTTACATAAATCTTAATGTTTCTGTTATCTCCGGCCAAATTGCAAACATAATAATTGCGTAGGAAAATAAATTGGCCTGGGAAGTTGTTTCTTATTAAAACATCTATTTCAATTATTAATTATATCAGCAGAACGTTGTTATTTGGGAAAAACTTTTCGCCAAAATTAAACAGCGCACAAGAAAAGTGAATAATATTTTTCTTAGCAAATAATTTGATAGAAAGTTTCTGAAGCAAAGCAATTTGAGGCTCAAATGCTACACTATTACGCTATTTTTAATATGCTTAGTAGATTTTGGCCAAAAGTAATCGGAAGTAATTTGTTTTATCACTAAATAATTATGCTTCTGATAAAACCCTAATAAAGAAGGGCAAAGTAGCTTCAGCTCTTGAAAGTATTCAGCAGTTAAAGTAGTTGCTTTACAATAAATATTTCCGAATATAAGCTATAGTCGGCAGAATAACAGTAAATATATGTTTATATTTAAGCTTATAATATGGTCTATATAACACGTATCGTGTATTGGTTTTAAATCAAAAAATATTCACTGAGAGAGGCTCTACGAAATGCTACGTTTTTCTTTTTGGTTTTATTTTCAACAAGTTTTATTTTCTTTATAAATTTATTTGATTTAGCAACAATTTAATTTACTTAATTGCAGCACTTATTTAAATTTTTCAAGCAAAATTTAATTTTAATTCTCACAAAAAATAAGCATCACAGAACCAACAAAATTTGACGGTTCATGTTCAATATAATTTTTTGAAAATAAGTTTGAGCAGCTTGCAATATATTTACAAATAAATATTTCTGCGGTCTACACGTAAACATAATAACCCCCCATTTACACAAGCAAGTACAAGTGCAAGTAACTCAATAAATACATTGACATTTTTTTACTAATACCATAATTTTTTTTACTAATACTTCTGCAAGTTGTGAGCCCACTTGCCAGAGATTTCGATTGCCAGTAATTTTTTTTACTTGCATGTCTGTAAAATGACAACAAGCAAAACAGTGTTACCTTATAGAGAATATATTTTAATTTTAGTAGATAATTTACAAGGAATGATTTTTTTTTGATCTTACATACCCAAAAGTAAGATAAAATATAAAAAAAAGTTGAAATAAAATAAGGCTTTTCTAGATTCTTAATATAAATTTACTGTTTATTTGATAAAAAAGCTATTCGTATAATTTCCTTCCCCGTAACAGTTCGTATGACAATACTTTGGTAACCCAGCCATTAAAAAGTCAGGTAGAGAGGCAAAAACAAAATAAACAATACACAAAAAAGGCAAGAACAGTGATTTTTAGATATAAAAGAATGAAACATTGATTTTGTGGTTTTTTCCTCCTAATTGTTTTATTATTGATGCTTTCATTTAAATCTTTTATTTTGTAAAGTAAAGCGATTTTCTTTAAGACCATTTTCTTTGACGACATTTTAGAAATGAGCTTTCACTTGCCTCTGTAAACTACTAAGCAGGTAGCAACAGCGTTTATTGTCTCTGTCAGTGTATTGGTTGCTAGTATGTACACACAGCTTGCAACAAGTTACTTGCGTGTGTAAATGGGAGATAAGGTGTTGGCAATAGAATTTAACAGCTGTAGACACAAGTTTATTTGCCGTGGAGATACAATAGAATAACTTAAAAAAAAAACTAAATCACTTTAAATCTTAATGATCAAACCTTATTGCTCCAGGGTAGGTGATGGGTCTTAAGTAGACATCAAGTATTAGCTATTTACTTGCGGAGCATATAGTACATACATATATGTAGGTACCTGGCGGACAGTTGTCAAAACTCTAGTACAGAATACTTTATTTTTATCAAAAGACGTACCATGGAATCCAACGCAATGAGGGTGACTCTTTGTTGGAACTCTCGCGTGTAATTTTTTTTAGTATGTTTTGGGACCGATTGTGAATCTCGAGCAAAAAGATCTTTTGTAAAGCCCCTGTAGCCCAGAGACCGAAACCTAGACCTAGACTATTAATAGATCTTGTTACGACGGCCACCGGTTTGATATGTCCAAGATCTTTGGGGTCTACAAATTCCACTCCCAGGTATGTGTTTCTGCGTCTGTACGCAGCGGGACATTCGCAACGGATACGTTCCGCCGTTTCCTTTTGCGCATTACAGGGCCTGCGGGAATCACAGCTTGTGCATTTCAATTTTTGAGATGTAGCTTAGTTAACAGTGCCCCTTCGCTAGCCCTGTATATAGTTTAATATTCTTTCTAACAAGATTTACAATACGGTCGACCTTTCTCTGCCCGGACTGGTCTTGATTGCAATGAGTAAGATGTTAGAGCTTTTATAGCTGCTTGTCTATTTGAGAGAATGCATATGTCGGCTCTAAGTATATGTATATCTAATTAACCATTTCTTGGCACAAAACTCTCTCTGGCCATAGGTTGCTAAGTTGCTAAGCAAAAAATTTGAAAATGTTAAATCATGTTAAGAGTTACGCTTGGTAATATATCGTAGGTTTTTATCTTCTATCAATTACACCAATAAAACATGTGAGATTTGTGAAGCTATTGTCATTTATTCCTCGCAGATTAGAAAGGTGCAGTGCTCAATGTTGCTGGTATGTTTCCTACAAAGACATCAACAGTGGTAAAAGCAAGAGCTAAACCTCCTGTCAATTTAGCAGTTGGATTATTGTTCCGATAATTTAACGTTCACTTTTTGTTAAAGAGAAGTTGTAATGGTTTATCTGCTTGACAAAATCCTACTTTTAACTAACAGAAAATTCTAACAATGGCCCTACGAAATCCTACTTTTAACTAACGGCAAGTTGTAATAGTGGTCCTTAAAAAATTTAAGAAAAAATTGGAATTGATGAAGCCGTAAAAAATCGATGATTGTTACCGCCCGTACTGCTTCATCAAAAGATTGCTAGCTCCACGTACATAATTTGTTCTGTAAATACAGCTCTACTAAATGTCAAATTATATGTTTGTATTGGTTGAGTGACTTTATATTTTAGTACGCGATCATAAAAATCCAAAAGAATTCCACGCGGACTTTCTGATCGACGTGCAGATAAAAGGGTTGGATATCAGCCATTTTTAGCTGAGTTATCTTGCCAATCTAAAGCGGCGACCACACCAAAAAGAACTTTAACACATAAGTATCTAGTTTTAATAAAGTCACAACACCATTTAAATTGTATTAAAATTGAAATAAAGAATTGTTAATAAGTTAGACTTGCGCGTTTATAATCTATAGTGGAAGCCATCAAGCCAAATGCCTCGCCAACAATGATCTCTGAAAAAATTTGGACATATAAGGGCACATTTTTTAAGTTTAACTCAATTGGACCACTTGGAAAAAAGCCAATAACGTGGCCAATTTAAGGGTACCAGCGCCATTTCTTATTTGTATCTGAAAACCTTTTATATATGACAAAATAACTTTTATTAAAAAAGTAGATTTTTAATGATAGTGTATGACTACCTGACTTTTTTACTATTTGTGTGATATTTTCAAAAGTATTAGGATCTCAATTTAAGAAACGTGTTAGGTTTTGCTTGCTTTGAGATTTTAAATGTGATTTTTCTAATGATTGTTTTTATTAAAAATATTTGATAAAGAAATGGCATGTTCCAGCATAGTTTTCTTGCAAACCTAAAAGTTTTTTTTTAAACTAAAATGAGCAGATAATCTGCTTTAATGCATTTACTTACATATATATCACACACAATTACATAAAACACGTCCCCCCCCCCCCCCCCCCACACACGAACCATCATGTTTTTCAATGTTTGTATGTAATAAACTTAAATAAATTATTAATGCAGTAATAAATAAATATTATATATGTTAATACAATAATATTTTTCCCCTAATCAACATACCGAGCCCCAACCACTAAAATAGCATAAGCGACATAAGGCAACTTTTGGTATCCACAGGAGCATTCTTTATTATTCTTTTGTCTTTCAAATTTCTTTATGAAAATCTAAACTTGGTTTTGCAAATAGAACTTCCATTCTTCGCAAAAAGTAAAGTAAATGAAAGTAAAACTAAGACAAAGGGCTTTTGTAAAAATACAATTGTTGCTTACGTTATTTTCACGGTGATGGCTCAATATGTTCAAATGTATAACTTAACTGCATTTTGTTATTAAAAAGATTTTTTTTTGTATGTATGTGTATAAAAATTAACATTTGTTTTATTGAATGCCCCTCTAACGAATGTGTAACAAAGTTTTTTTTAATGAACAGCTAATTTTTAATTAAATTTCGTATAAAATAATATATTTATTTCATTTCCTTGACGTGTTGACATAACTTTTGTATTTAATTCCTACACCAACCAACCACTTTTTATACCCTGTTTTTCTCACAAGAAAAGTTAACAAAATTAATAATAAAAAAATAATAAGAAGTAAATTATCTCTTAGATATTGCAAATCGCAACCAACAAACACAAAAGAAAACTTACATACATTTACAGGCAGTCCACACGAATCAGGTACAAATCGAGTGGATGAAACGCAGCTGGTGTTGCGTATACATCGCGGTCGTCCCTGCTCAACCCCCCAGAGAACACCTTTGTCTACCCATTCCATGTCTTCTACGCTCAGCGTTAACAGCAATAATGATGAAATATTTCCCCTGCAGCATCACACCAATGTAGCACAGCATATGAGCTCCACAACAACGCCGAAGCGAGCCACCTCAATGAGAGTTCCTAGAACCAGGCATGAAAAAATTGCCATAAAAGTGTCATTTCCCTCATCCGAAAACATGTTGGATTCAACCACCTCCATTAACAGTACACCACCGGCTTATGCCTCAGTAGTAGTGAGTAACCCCAATGCAACAGACAACCAGCAGCAACCAGTAACCACCTCCTTGATTAATGGTCGCAGAAGTTCCTGTAAGAGCAGTGTTTTAGAGATTGGTGAAACCACCTTCAATGTGGATACCAGCAATGCCACCGTTGACAGCCACACATCTACGCCAATTGGGAAAAAACTAGAGTCGCATACGGATAGTTTAATGAAAAAGTGTGACAAGAAACAGAGGGGCAAAAGATCCGTCAAGTTCCAGGTGAAGCGTTTTAAGGTAGAAACAAAAGCTGCCAAAACGCTGGCCATCATAGTGGGCGGTTTTATTTTCTGCTGGTTGCCATTTTTCACCATGTACTTAATTAGAGCATTTTGCGATCACTGCATACAACCGACCGTCTTCTCTGTGCTCTTTTGGCTCGGCTACTGCAACTCGGCCATAAATCCTCTCATCTATGCCTTATTTTCGAATGAGTTTCGTATTGCCTTTAAGCGCATTGTTTGTCGCTGTGTTTGCACTCGCAGCGGTTTCCGTGCTTCTGAAAATTTCCAAATGATTGCTGCACGGGCTCTTATGGCCCCGGCCACATTTCACAAGACCATTTCGGGTTGTTCGGATGAAGGTGAAGGTCCTGAATTTAGTTGACTAATGATGGCTGAAGCTGAGGCTGTTGTCGAGGCCGATGAGTTGCCGGCAGAAATTGAAGCCAAACTGAAGAAAACATCACTGCCAAAAGAGGAGAATAAATCGGAGATGAGGCCATTCAAAAACGCGGCGTCAAACCCAAATGCTCAGGTAACACGTAATAATTCACAAAATAGAAGTGGTCGTCGTGGTGGTTTTTGTAAAGGTAAAACTTTGTATTAAAATAATGCCCTCTAGTGATTAAGGATATAATTTATATTTTTAAGTACATTTTATTTTTTTGATCAAGTAGGAAAACTATACAGATTGAATTTGTATGGAACTTTTGCAAAAATATGACTTAAAGAGACGTTTAGAGTACACATTATAATAGGCACAAAAAATCACAACAGGGTTCTGTCACTGTGTTCTTATAGAGGAGAGCATAAAATATAAAGGGAGGTGCTAAAAGTGCGCTTTTCTGCCAGTTCCAGCAGCAAATGGCCAAACGAAATTACATATATGTTGCTTTAATCAGCATGTTTATTTTTAGAAAAATTAAATCAAATAGTTTAGTGAACTGGCTAATATTTTTAATTCTATTCTCATAAATCGTACAAAACACATTTGAAATGAAATCGTATCGAACTGATGCGATGTATACAATAAAAATTTGGTATACAATATTTTGCCTTATTGCCCGTTTTCGAAAAAGCTCACCATTTTCAAATTTCATACATTATTTAAACTGCAGAACGCATTTCGATCCATTCTAGAATCGTCACGGTTTGCTAATGATATGGTATTTTTCGCAGCTGAGTTTTCAAAACTCAAGCGAATCCATAAATTTCAAAATAAGGTACCGTAAGAGTTTTCTAAATTCAAATATGAACTTGATTACTTATTTGCTTTAAGAGTTGAGATTGAAATGTACTAATTCAGGTCCAAAAATAGATCTAACAAATGTTTTCTGTCTTTTTCAGCCGTCTATATGCCGCCGACATTTCGTTGATGCTAATCAACTCATCAGTAGCCTCGAAAAATTCTTAAAAAAATTATATTAAGGAATAAGTAGTTAAGTTGCAAACATTCTTTTAAGAATTTTTCTAGTCAGCTGATGAGTTGATTAGCATCAACGAAACGTTGGCGACATATAGACGGCTGACAAGGACATAAATCATTTGTAAGGTCTGTTTTCTAAATTTTCTAATTTGGCTTTGAGAAGGTCACAAGTAAAAGAAGTTGTAATGCAAAGAAAGACCTGAAGGGATTCGCGATTGTTAGTTCGATTGAAATTGAAAACCCTATTTTGGGGTGAAAAAAAATTGTAAAGGTCAACATTCTTTAAAGAAGACAAGAAACGTAAAATTTACGAATAATTTGCTGGGGAACATACCATTGCTGTTACACACGTACCACGACAATCATCAGCATTCAAATAGACTCCCACCCAGGTCATAACTATTTGCATACGGTTTTCTTTTTTCTTTCAATCCAATGTAAACTCACACAGAGAAACTGCAAAAGTTTTAACTATTATATCTTTTCACTCAAATGAAATTAATT
This sequence comes from Sturmia bella, assembly GCA_963662145.1. NCBI lineage: Eukaryota > Metazoa > Arthropoda > Insecta > Diptera > Tachinidae > Sturmia > Sturmia bella. The sequence goes on along the minus strand of OY759168.1, from coordinate 52,670,237 downwards.
ATCTGCATAATTTGAGGTTGTGTTCAGAGCGCGTCTAAAAATGCTAAATGTCCAACGCTTTCGTTTAATCTCTAACTGCTGGTTTGTGCAAGTAAAGTTATTGAACAGACATATTTTGTTATTATTCAGACCCATGATGCTAAGTTTTTGATGGACTTTATTTCAAAATAAATACTTTTGGCAGAAAATTTTTATTTTTAGTTAGAAACAGACAAATCATGACGAATTCAAAATTTTTTTTGAGTGCTTCAAAATATGACCTAAGATTAACTAGTAAGTCATATATCCACGTATATGTTAATGAATTCAATGTGTGCGTTAAAAACCAAAACTAAAACAATATAGCTCATATTGTGGGCTTATAGCCAAGGCGAATCAATTACCGGTGCCCGCATCCCAATTCGCTTCAACATTTGTCCACGATTTTATCTTCTGAGTTGTCAAAGCTGATAGAAAACAACAACAAAACAAATGACATCTCGAGAGAAAATGTTGAAGCGAATTGAATTGCGACCAGCTATACTTGATCCGCCTGGCTTATAGCTAATTAAAATTAGTTTTATACTTCAAGTTTTTAATACTAAAGCATTCAGCAATTCGCCTGACATGTTATTTCGAATTTTATATTACAAATTTTTTTTTAAATAGTCTACATTAATTTTAGGGCTCCGAACTCATAGAGTGAAAACAGATTACTATTTTTGAGGCTGCATTGTCCGTCCGTTCGTCCTGCCGTCACTGGCTCTATTCTCAAGACAGTTGAAATTTTTGCAGAACGTGTGTGGTTACATGGCCGTTATAACAACAATTACTACGAATCACAAAATGCTGAAGACTGCAGAGGGTCTCCATACAAGAGACTGTGCAACTAGCTAAGACTAGCTGTAGCTATTGAATCGTAAGAGATAGAGATTTGGAATTTGCAAAGGGCATGTGGTTACATAGGCTCTACAACAAATACGAAAAGCAACAAAAAGCTAAGAGCTAAAGGGTTCTCCCATACAAGAAACCTAAATTTGCTGTATCTTTCATAGCTCCTTCCACAACAAATAGCAAAAATATCAAAAAGTTAAAATTTAATTGGTGTTATGCACAGGTGCACCGCTGAATTTGAAAATCACCTGTAACTTTTGAGCCGTGAGAGATGGAGGTGTGAACTTTACACGGTGTATAAAGTTTTCTGAACTCCACACTACCTAATACTAAAAAGTAAAAAGTTAGGAACTAAAGCGTACCCCATATTAGCGGTACCCGTTGTCTATCACTTGCTGTTCGAGCCAGTCTCGTACTTGGCCGAATTTATTCAGTTTTGCTGCTGGATATTTTGAAAGCGGTTTGATCAAATAGACGTTTACATATTAGTCCAGCATAAAATTTGATTTAAATTTTTGATATATAAGGATTGGCATTGGTGGTTCTTAAATAATTTGTTAATGCTATCATTTATTTTACCATTATGTGTTTTGGAGAAAATGGTGTTGCTATTAAAAAGACGGATTTTTATTTAAAGCATCAGCTACTAGGAGTCTAATCCCCAATTTTTGACTTTGATTTTAAATGCCATTTCAATTTAAATTTGATTTAAATACAAAATTTAGTCAAACAGTTGCTATTTAAATCAAACTTAAAAGGCCTGCCATGCCCATTTAAAATACATTTAAGTTTTTCGTACTGCCATATGATTTTGACAGTTTGGTTTTGTTCTGCAAATTAAGAAAATTGCACATGTTTTTTTTTGTTGCATAATTTGATTTTTTATTATTTCCAGAAGGTAATCAACTTCTGTGGCAGTGAAATTGGGAGTCCTTTTATCACTTTTGCAACTCATTTTAATAATTTTTACAAAACAATTTATTATTTTCTAAACTTTTCACAATTTCACTTGCTTCCAAATTTATTTAAATTTGATCAAATAGACGTTTACATATTAGTCCAGCATAAAATTTGATTTAAATTTTTGATATATAAGGATTGGCATTGGTGGTTCTTAAATAATTTGTTAATGCTATCATTTATTTTACCATTATGTGGTTTGGAGAAAATGGTGTTGCTATTAAAAAGACGGATTTTTATTTAAAGCATCAGCTACTAGGAGTCTAATCCCCAATTTTTGACTTTGATTTTAAATGCCATTTCAATTTAAATTTGATTTAAATACAAAATTTAGTCAAACAGTTGCTATTTAAATCAAACTTAAAAGGCCTGCCATGCCCATTTAAAATACATTTAAGTTTTTCGTACTGCCATATGATTTTGACAGTTTGGTTTTGTTCTGCAAATTAAGAAAATTGCACATGTTTTTTTTTGTTGCATAATTTGATTTTTTATTATTTCCAGAAGGTAATCAACTTCTGTGGCAGTGAAATTGGGAGTCCTTTTATCACTTTTGCAACTCATTTTAATAATTTTTACAAAACAATTTATTATTTTCTAAACTTTTCACAATTTCACTTGCTTCCAAATTTATTTAAACAGCTGTTTTTATTGAGTTATCGATAATTTTTTGACACCTACATTGTGCTGCCGTACTTTTATTACAACTAATTACCAAAAATAATTTTAGACTGTAAAATAGAAAGCTATTTTAAATACAACTTAAATTTTGAGGAAAATTTACTAATTTTGTATTTAAATCCCAAGTCAAAAAACGGGAGTAATTATCTGTTTTTCTAAATGCGAACGCAATTTCATTTGCCGTTCATGTATTCGAAACAACAGTAAATAAAACAAATTGTTATTGTTTTCAATACAAGTAAGCGAAAGAAAATTTCGTTTGGGTAGTTACACAAAAAAATTACCTTATTTATTCAATTCATTATCAACAATTTAGTTAATCAAGCATGGAAACCTTATTTATGTTAACTAAAAAATTTTATTCATAAACGTATAAGTGTAAGAGATTATATAATTTACTTCCCTCGCAGTTCCAGCAGCTTGTTATGTAAAAAGTACGAACAGAAATTCATTCGTCTATATACTGCTGACATTTCGTGGCTGCTAAGCAACTTATCAGTAGACGTGAAAAATCTAAAAAGAATGTTTGAAGCCCAACTACTTATTCCAAAATTCTCATGAACAAAATGAGAATCAGAAATGCTCAAACAAACTTTTTATACAGAAAGCACCTTTACTTTTTATAGCACGTCCTTACAACGGGTGACCATTGGATACCAATGACTTGTATCCTTGAAATAATTTTTAATATTCGAGCTTTTTCGTCTATTCCTATATAACTTTTTCTTATTTATAGTGAAAGTTGCTTACCGCCCAGTTTATCATTCACTTCTATTAAAGATACCTTTAGCTAACGCTAACGCTATCACCAAGTCGTAATAAGGGGCCTAAGCGACATTATTACAACTTGGTGTCAAGGTTGACGTTAGTTAATGGTATCTTTAGTGGAAGTGAGCGGTAAACTGCAGGGTAACAATATTTTACTACTGCGAACATAAATTATATTTTGCATTCAGACTATCATGATTGAAATTGAATGAAATATGCTATATACGCCGTGAAAAAAATCTTCATCGGTGGCATATGAGTAGTTTTATGTCGCTGGAATACGCCCACTAGAAATATTGAACAGCTCAAGTAATTGTTATGTATAAGAACACGCAAATATCTATAACAAAGTAGCACTATTTGTAGGACATGGCGACAACGAAGCAGATTTCTGTGCGATTATTGCAATCTCAATTTTGAGAAATTGTGCAAGGAAGAATAATAATTTGACCCCCGACGACCCCTTAACGGTCGTAAACTGACTTTTATAAATGTGATTTTTTAAGAAATTTAGTCAAGACGAGACTGACTCGTATAGCAAGTGTTCGGCACTACCGAAGAAGTCGCTTAGTCCACTTCACTTAGCAGATGCAGAGCACCAATTATATGGTGCACTCTTTAGACTCTATCTTTTTGTTGTTGAGTGCAAAACAGTTTATCTCAAAATTAATGTATCTGAGCTAAACTAAATAATTGAGACAAAAATTTATGAATTTTTTTGAATATTGTTTAGCAAACAAATAAAAATGACAAATGTATTTCGATACCTGTCTTGCTTATAGTTTTTTTTAAAGCCTCTGGAAATGGCGAAACGGCGAAAAATGTCTTTAATGTACAAAATGAAATCATGATTTTAAAAGTTTCATAATAAGTTTTATTTTTAAGCCACGCCATTTGAGCGCCTCGATCGATGAATTGGTAAAGTGCTCCACTAAGAGTCTGCGAGATCGCAAGTTCGATTCCTGCCAAAGGCTCTGGAAAAGTTTACCAATTTTTCAGAAAACGAACACAGTCTAATAATTTTGGATTTTAAAAGTTTTTTGAAAAGGTTAAATTTTTTTTTATTTTCATTAGAACTCATCCAGATAAGAATGCAGTCGCGGGCAAAATATTAGTTTCTAACACAAAACTCAAATAAGCCAATTTCGGCAAATTGGTGCTCATGTGATTTTAGAATAAATCCGATATATAATGTAAAGAACGGCAGTATCTACATACATCTCACATACAGGTGGAATGTAGGACATGCTACATACTCTGCCAGTTTTATGTGCAACATTTTTGGAAACGTCTGTCATAATTTTCAAAAAAAAAAAAAAAAAACACAATTAACAGCAAAGTATACCAACACATGCAACACTGTTGTCAGCAAATAAGTAAAAGAAATTTTCTAACAAAAGTTTATAGTTTTATTTATTGTTAAGTTTCTATTTATTTATTGACATTTAAGTAAAAGATTGTAAAAGAAAATAGAAATATACAAAAGCCTAGAAATATGCCAAGTTATAGGAAAAATTTTGAAATTCATGTGATTGTAAGTCATATGAGTCAGTGTTGAGAAAAGTTTTTCTTTCCATAAAACAAGTTGAAGGTGACTGTGTAACGAAATTGTTAACTAATGGCAATAATTTTACATTGTTTTATTCTTTCTCTAAGAAAGCAAAACAAACAAAAAAACAGAAAAGAACTTTAAAAGTGTGTATAGATATTCTTAAGTAATATACATACATGTATGTATATACATATGTATGTCTAAGTCAAAATTTACTTTTAAGAGTAATAAAAAAAAAAAACATTTAAGAGATACTGATCTAAACAATCATAGCATTTAAAACATGAATATAAATCGGGATTTCAAAAAATCCATCAAATGTCACAATAAGAACAATTACTTTTAGCATATTATTTTAAATAAGACTTAAGTGTTGTGTAAAATAAACAAAAAGAGAAAAAAAAAAAATAAATTATCAAAACAAAAAATTATTTGACTAAGCATTTAGTGCGAAAAACAAATGGTTGGTATAAATTTATTTCTCAACCACACTCCCAAAAGGCAAATGAAACATACATAATTATACACAAATTTATCTTTATTTATTACAGTCCCCAAAAGCAGATGTTCTTGTGCTCTTTATATCACGAAATCCAAGGAAAATTTTACATTTTATTGCGCTTTATTTTGCTCCACCTCAATTTAACCTAAAAAGCCTTTACTCGTTTCTTCTTCAATATTATACGCCTTCCAATACATGTGAAGTTTTTGTTAAATGATTTTTCTAATACTGTTGATGTAAATCAAAATCTATCGTCATACAATTTGTACTAATTTGACATTTTGCATAGTTTAGTCGCGGTAATGTTCAAATATTTTGAACATATGTATATGTATCTATGCTCAACTTATAACCTATGCAAATTTTTATTACAATTCTTTTAAAATCGATTTCGATAAATATTTCTAGAAATGCAAATTTTTACAAATGGAAATTTTTACAAATGAACGAGTTATTCTGCTCACGAATAGATCGATTTTTAAAATTTGTTTCGGCTTTTAAAAGTGTTTATCACTAAGGACCATTTAGCAAAACTTTTGAAAGTTTCAAATCTGAAGGAAGAGTAAATGCCCGGAAATCGATAATTCAGGTCCAAAAATAGACCTTACAAATGTTTTCTCTCATTTTCAGCAGCCGACATTACGTTGATCAACTCATCAGTAGACTCGAAAAGTTCTTAAAAGAATGTTTGAAACTTAACTACTTATTCTATAATTTCCATGAACAAAATTATAGAACAAGTAGTTAAGTTGCAAACATTCTTTTGAGAATTTCTCGAGCCTACTGATGAGTTGATTAGCATCAACGTAATGTCAGCGGCATATAGACGACTGAAAATGAGAGAAAACATCTGTAAGCTCTATTTTTGATCCTAATTTAATGCATTACATTTTTTTGTAAATTTATTTGCAATCAAAACAAAATACACTTTAAATAACTTGGTCGCTTAACAAGTGATTATAAAACTTATGCGCCAGTCCCAGGATGCCACTCGACATCGATCGCTCGCTTAAGGTGGGATCACACGATTGCCGCAATGCACCAATTTACACAATTTTTATTGGGCTGAATTGGAGCATAATATAAAATTTGTCCCAAACAAATTCTCTGCAATCACATGATTGTCACATTTTACTGAAATTTTATTGTCGCAAATTGCCGCAAAACAATTTAGTACCAATAATTGCCGCATTATAGTCACACGATTGTTATATTATACGGCAACTCTGAGAAACAGCTCTTGTGGCTGATGACAAACTTTGTTTTCCAAAAAAAAAAAAATTAATTAAATGTTAAAAATATGGTTTGTTCATTAAAAAGAAAGAAAATTGCTTCGGCTATTATTATAATGTTATGCGGGCTGAAAAAGCAAAAAATGAATAGTAACAAGAATTGAATTTTACTGATTGAAAAGCAGAAATCATGTTTGGAAACTAAATAAATGTATACATATGCATGCATGTATATTATTGGCGGGCATTGTCTTCTTTGGTTGCCGCGATTGTCGCATCAGGGTTGTATTTGATTGAGACAAATAGGAAGAATATTCGTTTTGGTTGCCGCATGAGCCAATAAATTGTGCTATCACACGATTGGCACACAAAATGTAACAAAAATTGGTGCATTGCGGCAATCGTATGATCCCACCTTTAGATGCATGCAAAACAATTACAAATTTTAAAATTCTGTTGTTGTTTTCAGTATTTTTGTTCCAGAGAACGATATCGAGTGACTTCGTGGGACTGGCATTATATCTCATTTATATTAAACTCTCATTTTTAAAATGTATGCTAGTAAAATAAAAAAAAGTGTACAAAATAAACAAATTTTGGAAATTCAAAAAATTTTTTAAATCAGCACAAAACGATTTTTAAAAAAATTTATCATTCAAACTCACTTTCAATTTTTTTTTTTTTGCAAATGCTCAAATGAGCATACACTTTATAATGGGTCAATTTAGCAATCAATATTGTGATTCGATAGCTTTCAATTCGAGGAAAAACGTTCAACTACGATATGTCAAAAAAATCATTTTTAAGGCGCCTTAATTTTAATATTTATTGTTTTTGTATAAGATTTGCCCGTCATTTAGATGGGAAAGTAAATGCCTGAAAGTTGCAATACACTCACACTTTTTTACCAACACACTCACAGTATTCTAACTTTCAACTCAGCTTTCAGCAAAATTTTCCTGAAAGTAATTTTTTGACATTTACTGAAAGTAAAGTGACAAGGTAATAAACACGGTTGCCCACACCACGGCACATACAAGTTTTCAGAATTGCAGTAGAATAATAATTGTGAATTTTAAATTATTTTGTACACTAGAAAATATTTAAAACATTTTTACAGCAAATATAAAGAAAGAACACAAATGAAGTATATTGAAGTATATAGTGATAATTATTAAATTAACTAATAAAAATTATTTTCGAATGTTGCCCTATAAACTTAGGTTTGGAGTAGTCTTGGCAATTCTATTTCAGTAGTAAACAAAACTATAATACTTGCAACTCCCGCTTTGACGACATTTTTAAAATCAACTTTCACGTTCCTTTCAAAGTGAGCAAGAAATTTTCATAAAAGTCACAGATTTCATTGAAATTTTTATTCATAATACGTATACAAAAATTTAATGAAAGCACTTTCCCGTCTAAATGCCGGGTTAATGAACTCAATTATCTATTGGCTTTAACAGCCAATTGAAATGTATTATTTTGGGTCTGTATTAAAAGTTTGTTTAAACATTACTGATTCTCATTTTGTTTGTGACAATTATGAAACAAGTTTCAAGCATACTTTTAAGAATTTTTCGAGTCTGCCGATAAGTTGATTAGCATCAACGAAATGTCAAAGGAATTTAGATTCCTGAAAAAGACAGAAAATATTAATAAGGCCTATTTTTAGACCTAAAGCAATACATTATAATTTATGGAGTTTTTCTGTGGAATATTTAGCTCATTTATTACGACAATTTCGATAAAGGGATTTGAACACAAGATCAGAGAGTAACTGACTTATAAGGAAATAGGATACACAAAAGGTATTAATTATATTATTATAATAGTAAAACGAGTATTGATTCGAAGAAATTGATTGCAAAAGAACTCTTGTGATGCTTATTTATTTTCTGTCTTTTGTACATGAATGAGTGAATTTCTTAAAACTTACCTACTTAGAATGTCGAGACAGTATCTGTAAGAAAAGAAAAAAAAAATCAATTTAAATGTGCTCAAAAATATATAACCATATTTGTCATAGAGTTAATTTTTTAGGCAACTTTTAGTCTACAGAGCAGAGAAAAACTTTTTTTAATCTCAAGCACTGAATAAAAGTTTAGGTACTTAACTTAATTTCCTGTATCATTGAATGTTGTATCATTACTTCTAAAGCAATTTTTTTATTACTAACTACTGGTGCTAAAACCTATGTCTTATTACACTGAACAAGAGTAAAAATGGGTTCTAGAAAAAAATATGTGCCCTAAACTCAAACGTGCTATAAAATTGTTTGCTATCACGTTAGGATTTTTTATGGTCGTGGCTTATTTTGCCCCCTAATCCGAGATATCAAAAGTGATATTAAAAATTTGACGTTCGTTTAAAAAATTATATGTTACGAAAAATAAGCTGACTTTAAATGGTGACGTAAATAAAAAAAATCTAAAGGGATGGCATTTTAAGACTGGAAAAAATTTTAATATTTTAAAATCTAGAATTACATAGTCTATGTTTTGGCTTTCTTTTGGCCAGCAAAAAAAAAACGTGCATTAAGAAAAATCTATTCCAGATGTTAGAGGTCGTATTTGACTCCCTATTGAAAAAAACTATTAAGGACGAAATTCCGGTTATATTCAAGCCATTGACAACGCGGTATACGTATATTAAGATCGAACTTCAAATGGCAGGGTAATAAACAAAAAACTAAACGAGACGTACAAAAAGTAGTTACTCCTGCAGCCTCTAATTGCTACAGGAAATAACTACAAGTGATAGTGACTGGGGCTATCCCTGTAACCTCTAATTGCCACAGGAATAGCTTGTCACTAAGTGATTTTGTTTTTGGTCGAGGCACGAATGCCGCAGTGACGACCAGCTTGGAATGGCAAAGAGTGCCGCAGTTATACCCAGCTTGGAGTAAAATAAAATCAATCAACCTTTTGGGTTTAGTAAATTATTTTTTCTCCCGTTCACCCCCTAGAATGAAAACTTTTTACATAATGGCTCCAAAACTACAAAAACAAAAAACATTCTTTTTGTAGTTTTGGAGCCATTATGTAAAAAGTTTTCATTCTAGGGGGTGAACGGCACACCCGATCACCCGGGTATCGACCCGATTTATTGTACACCATGCAAAGATACTATTAAAAATTGTTTTTAAAAATGTCAAATGGTTGCCAAAAACTGCTGTAATGAGAAAAATTTTAAAAATTAAAAAAATGAATACATGGCATGCAAGTGGTTTTAGAAAGGATCAAAATTGCAAACAGCCCAATTGAAATAAAATTGTGAACGCAACTGAAGTGAGAGAATGAAAATGTGCAAAAAATTTGCAAAATGAAAAAATATTATTATAAATTATTTTTAAAAACATTAAACACTAGCAGCAAAACGAAATGGAGCCAAAAGTATGAAATTAAATTTGCAGAATACAAAAGTAAACTAATACCTTGTTCATACATGCATTTCTAATTGAGATAATATTCAGTTTATTGACATAATATTTTTTGGGTTCATACATACAAATATTGCGCTAACTCAATTAGTATTTGACAGCTGGAAAAAAGTGGTTGTTTTTGTTTTGGTAGTGAGAAAGAAAAAGTGAAAAATATTTTCAAATTAGAAAAATGGAAGAAAAACTGCCTTTTAATAAATAATTTTATGCTTTTATTTTTTTATTTTTATTATTGGAACGAAGTTCCTTAACGCGGCTTGCTGGTAGGGGAAATTAGTAGAAATCGTCACGAAAGCGTGTGAGCTGTTTATATGTATTGGTGTACTGTCGAAAAGCAATTGTGTATGATTGGTGGTGTCTCCACTGACAGCAGCGGAGACATCTACCAATAAATATTAATTAGTTGGAAAACGTTCCAAAAATTTAGAGATTCATAAAATTTAAAAATTTCAAAAACAACACAAAATAAAACATATATGCTTGTATGCTAAAAAACTTAATAACAGCATGTTCAAAATTTTGTATGGAAATTTCCATACAAAATTTTTAATATGCTGTTATTAAATTTTTTAATATACAAGCAACAGATTTCACCTTGTTACATTCAAAGATGAAAAAAAAACGTAAGGAACTTCGTTCCTAACGGGGGTCCCCCGACCGCATTTCTTTTTTTTTTTTTTTGTTTTGTTTGCTTTTGTTGACATTTATCTCGTCATTCATCTCGCATTGTATACTTTTGCTTATTAAACACATCTTTTACAGTGTTGTGTTTCATATTTTTCTCAATATTCAAAGCAATAGCAATAATAATGGAATATTGAGCTCAGTAATGGACTTTATTGCGATTATCTTAATAAAGGCACATGTATAAAAATGGTATAAACGAGTTTCTTAAAATTGATAAGCAGTTTCAAATGATTTGAGTGCAGTAAAATTGTGAAAATGTAATAAAAATTTGCCAAACTCAACAGTAGACTATGAATAATTTTTAAAAATGTTAAACAATTTTGACAAGTTAAATTGATGCAGAATTGCTAGAATTGGTGAAAGTTTTAAAAAACAAAACGTATGTTTATTAAAATAGTCTTTCAAACTCTGTTTAACGTTTTTGAGACTTATTTTTGGGCTGTTTTCGCATTTCGGCAATTTTTGAAATTGGTTTCACGCTTTTGCTTCCGTAGCGTTCTCTGCAACTGAAAAAGTAAATTTTATGTAGTTCGGCTGATTTGATCATTTTTAGCGATAGTTTTGCTCTTAGTTTTTGCCAACTCTTTGAATTATGGTCTTAGTTTATTTCTGAATTTAAGAATTTTAAGACCTTCCGTGGTTTGGTTCCAATGATTTTCATGCATTTTTATGATTAGGTCATAAAAAATGTGATTTTCGCACTAACAACTGTTTACAGCAGCATTAGAGAGATATATAACAATATTTTTTTTTCTCCTTATTGAAACCTAAGACGATTCCTAGAATCTCCAAAGAAAGTTTATTGGCATCAAACCCAAACACGTCCTTCTAATGACATGTTCACGTGAAATTCAGTGGTTTTGCCCTGGAATTGGAAGTAGTTTGTTCAATTCGTTCAATGGACATCAAAGACTGTTAGGTTTTTTGGATTTTTGTAGTAACTGACTAGTTTTTTCCAGAAATGGTTAGAGCAGTTATTTTTAGATTAAAAAAAAGTTAAGAAATTTAGAAGATTTCGATTTTAGCTGATTTGTACAGACAACACCAATACGTATACACTTTATTGACGCACACAAAGAAAAACAGAAATATTTCATTAGGTACATTGGGAAAAAAATTAAATTTCATTTTCACAAAATGTATGTACTTTATTAAAATGCCTTTCCAAATCATATTTACTAATCGTCTTGATTATTTGAAAGCAAATCATACATTGTGCTCGTTTTTCAAAATTTTTAGCGAACAAAAGTCGGTTTCCCACGTGGGATTCGTTCTACAAAATAAACTGTACAGTTGAAACTAATAACACAAAATTATTTCTTCAAGTGTTTCATACTCACGAAATCATTAAAAAAAACAACAAAATCATGAAAACAAAAACAACAAAATCTACGCTTGGCTCAAATGTGTACCAACAAAGCCTGCGTTCGTATTGCTGTGCATATGAAAGTGTCGTTGCTTTGAACTTGGGGTATGTGTGTATGTGTGTATTTCATACAAAAAGTTGTGTATACATATTAGAATGCTCAGCCAATTCCCCGCGGTTTTACAAAAACAAAAGCGTACCAAGCGTATAGGCCGTGGGCACCTCTGGTCTATAGGAACTCCGTGTCATTCACAAAGTTCCTTAGTTTACTCCAGCATACGCCCCGTAATTGGGTTCTGTCTGGTAAGGTGTCACTCCCAAAATGTCAGGATCGTATTTGTGAGAAGGCGGGGCAGTGGCATAAATAGTGCTTCAATGTTTCACTTTCCTCCCCACAAGCTCTACATTCATCTCCTCCCGCTATTCCTATGCGGTTAAGATGTGCCAGTAGTTGAGAGTGGCCTGTCTGAACTCCCATCAATCTACTTAGTTCGGGCTTGCTAAGTCTTAGCAACTCCCCCGTTTTTTCCTCATCTGGATTCCCCCATAGGATTCTTGTATTGCTTCCTACAGTTTCATTATTCCAGAGAGTTAAATGAGCTCTATGAGCCCAGTTCTTTAGCTCAGATTTAACTGCATCGAAAGGTTTCACCCATACCAAGCTTATGTTGCTTAACTCTCTTGCTCTTGAAGCAAGTGCGTTTGCTCTTTCATTTCCAGTTATTCTCATATGCCCTGGCACATATGTGATGCGCAGTTCAGCATGAGACGAGTAAGTGTTAATAGCGTTTTTGCAAACCCAAAACTGTTCGTGATTTAATCCGTTCAGCTGCGATCGCTCTAAGGGCCATTAGACTATCCGTGAATATATTCACAGATCCTGGCCTTTCCATTGCATTGAGATCCCTAATACACTCCGTAATTGCCCGAATTTTTGCCTGAAAAACCGTGCAATAAAATTTTGTGTTAATCAATTTTAAAAAAAATTTGCTGTTAAAAATTTTTCAACAAAGATTTTAATTATAAACAACTTTTTATTTATGTACTCAAAATCTTTTCGTAAGAATTTCAAAAGCAAAATATTAAAGAAAATCCCCCTTGTATCACTTGAAATACTTATCCACATTTATCTACGTATGTTGACACATTTGTTTGCAAAGAAAAAATACCTTTTTGACAATATTTGTTGTTACTAATATTCTCAAAAGGTTTTTTATCGGTTGCCATATCTAGCAAGAGACATCAATTGCTTTGGATATTTTTACAATCACCAAATGAATCAATTTATTACGATAAATACTACTAAACCAATTATGTCAATAAGATAAGAAATTTATTTACTTTGAACAATAATGTGACCTTAAGAACGATAAAGATAAAATAAGCTTACAAATTACTCGCGCTTATGTCCTAGCAAGCACAAACGAGGGCGTTAATGCTTTGCGATTTCATGGAACATATCCCACAATGAATGCTAAACAATCGTTAGTGAAATTTTTTTACAATCGATTTATTTATCGCTAAAAAGTTTAATGATCAAACTTTTAATGACTAAGTACACTTTTTTTACCTCACTGTTCTCTTTAAACGACTCAATGATAAACTGATAGAAATGTATGGTACTTGCAAAAATCACTTTAAATCGGCGTTGTTATTGTCAGGTTGTTATATATTTTTGCTTTTTTGTTTTTATTAAGTTTGGAATAGCACCGCTGAGCGCAGAGGAAGAAGAATGTTTTGAAATATATTTTGAAGCACAAAATCTATAACTTTGAATGTATTAATTTAGCTCTAAAAAAGACATTGTTAAATGTTTTTTGCCTTTTTCAGCCGTCTATATGTCGCAGCTATTTCGGTGATCCTAGCCGACTCGTCAGTAGATTTTCAAATACTTAAAAGATTGTTTGTAACTTGAAATAAAATAAAACATTTCAATAAGATGCTTATGGCAAATTGATGATTATATTCATTTTTTTAATATTTAAAAAACTTTTACTTTTTAATACTTTCAAGAATACAAATCGTAGTAACCAAATGGTATAAAAGTTGTGAAAAAAAGTAAAAATGTTGCTAAACGATAAAATTGTGTAAGCATTTGTGTTACCCATAGGAAATAATGAATATGTAGTCAAGTTTCAAAAATTCCTTTGATGTTTTTTAACTCTACTGACGAATTGAGCAGCATTAATGAAATGTCGGTAACATATAGACTGCTGCAAAACATTTTAATTGAGTCTTATAACAAATAAATAGATTCATTTGTAAGCGTCAATTTTAATTCACACTGGGCACATCCCATTTTTGACGCAACGTACAAATGTGTAGTATAGTGTATCCAGGGCTGGTCAGTATTTTAAATACATGTATTTGAAATACGTATTTAAAATACAAATACGTATTCTGTATTTATATTTTCTATACGTTTTATGAATGTATTTGAATTTTGTATCTTAAATACTAAGCGCTTGAGTATTTTGTATTTCAAATACTCGTGCTCTCGAAATACCTTTTTTAAAATACATTTTAAACTTATATTAAAATATATGCGCTAAAAATTAATTCCAAAAAATAGCATTACCACAATTTAATTACCAAAGTACCTGTGTAAAGAAAACGCAACTGAATGCACATACATTGGGAAAATCGCCAAGCTGTCAGAAAGTTAAATAATGAAAAAATAAAATACAAAACAAAAAAAGTATTCGACATTTTAATGTAGAACAAGGGAAAAAATATAAATCAAATGTTGACTTGGATAGACTATACATATATAGTTATATAGCATTTGGTGAAACGTTTTTTAATTGTCATTTTTTCTTAATTCCGTTATATGTTTTTCAAAAATATCATTCTCTAATAAGAAATCATTGAGATTCTGTCGTCAGCTGGTTTTGTTTATTCGCCATCGAGAGATTTTTTGTCTGATATACTTTTGAAAAACTGGTGTTTATGAAAGAAAATAAAAACTTTTGTAGTAGAATGATAGGGGTTAGTTGGCAACCTTGAATGGCTATATGGCTCTGGCAACCTTGCAACTGTATCAATGTTGGTAATTTTAGGATGCGATGAATAAAAGAAAATGAAAAGAGCATCATTAAGTCGCCAACCATCGAAGTATAACGTGGTTTGATTTAAATATACTACACTTTTTTGATTAAAAGTATTTTGTATTTTAAATAAATATTTTTGCTACACTGTATTTTGTGGAAAAAAGTATTTGTATTTTGTATTTTAAATCCACAATTTTCATGTATTTTGTATTTTAAATACATTAGAGCAGAGGTGCCCACGGCCTATACGCTTGGCACGCTTTTGTTTTTGTAAAACCGCGGAGAATTGGCTGAGCATTCTAATATGTATACACAACTTTTTGTATGAAATACACACATACACACATACCCCAAGTTCAAAGCAACAACACTTTCATATGCACAGCAATACGAACGCAGGCTTTGTTGGCACACATTTGTGCCAAGCGTGAATTTTGTTGTTTTTTGTTTTTTTGTTTTCATGATTTTGTTGTTTTTTTTATGATTTCGTGAGTATGAAACACTTGAAGAAATAATTTTGTGTTATTAGTTTCAACTGTACAGTTTATTTTATAGAATGAATCCCACGTGGGAAACCGACTTTTGTTCGCTAAAAATTTTGAAAAACGAGCACAATGTATGATTTGCTTTCAAATAATCAAGACGATTATTAAATATGATTTGGAAAGGCATTTTAATACAGTACATACATATTGTGAAAATGAAATTTAATTTTTTTCCCAATGTACCTAATGAAATATTTCTGTTTTTCTTTGTGTGCGTCAATAAAGTGTATACGTATTGGTGTTTACGCTTCCATAAGAAGATTTTGGGCACCACTGCATTAGAGCATGTATTTTGCCCAACACTGAATGTATCACAGACTTGTTGGAAATACGGTGGGTACGTATGATTGATATTATAAACGTATGAACTCTGAGGGATGACAGGACGTATACGTTATATTTTGATTTGTTTTTAAGCGATTTTAGTACTCTTACCGCCAAGTTTTGACTTGGATTTTAAATACCATTTCAATTTAAATTTGATTTAAATACAAAATTGAGTCAAACAGTTGCTATTTAAATCAAACTTAAACGGCCTGCGGTGCCCATTTAAAATTGGTTTTGTTCTGCAAATTAAGAAAATTGCACATGTTTTTTTGTTTCATAATTTGATTTTTTATATTTTCCAGAAGGTAATCAACTTCTGTGGCAGTGAAATTGGGAGTCCTTTTATCACCTTTGCTACCCATTTTAATAATTTTTACAAAACAATTTATTATTTTCTAAACTTTTCACAATTTCACTTGCTTCCAAATTTATTTAAACAGCTGTTTTTTATTGAGTTATCGATAATTTTTTGACACTTACACTGCGCTGCCGTACTTTTATTACAATTAATTACCAAAAAAAAAATTTAGACTGTAAAACAGAAAGCTATTTCAAATCCAACTTAAATTTTAAGGATAAATTTACTAATTTTGTATTTAAATCCCAAGTCAAAAATCGATCGTTTGTTTTGGGGATCTGCCCCTAAATAGTTTAATTTTCGCAGGAAATTTTTGAGGGAAAATATTTTTCTTGCTGAGAAGGTTTTGTTTTACCTATGTAGTTTAACCAGATTCATTTACTGAATGACTATTTTTTTGTTTTCGGCAGTGTATGGAAAAAAAGAAACTAGAAACTAGAAAAAGATAAAAGTAAATTAAAAACAAAACCAAAACAGTGAAAACAGCTCGGCCGCCTGCTTTTATTGTTTTTGGGAATGCGAGCTAACAGTTTTTTAAGGGAAATAATAGAGAGATAATAAAATTACTTTCACTCAAAATCCAATCACAAAAATTTAACAGATATTTATACATATACATATATAGAACAAATGAGGGAGTTCACAAAGAACCATATCATTCACTCGACATAGTACGTTTTTCAATTTGTTTGCTGCCATTTGTTCACTTATTTAACAATTTTACATACAAGTAAGAAGAATAAGCAAAAAGATAAATACTTTCTTCAAAGTAATTTAAAAAATTTCGCTGGTTTTTCCTGAATGCAAAAAGTGCTGCTACGTTTTTTTCTGATTTTTTTTTAACTTTAAATAATAAGCTTAAGTTAGTTTAGCTAACTTTTTAGACATCATGTCTTTAAAAATTACAACAACTATTGCACAAATTTTGCAATTGTGTATGTTATTTACCATATGATTTCTAAATATATAATTTGCATCCAAAATGATTTGTACAAAATAAGTTTCTTTTACTAAAAAAAAAAAGATAAAAGATAAGTTTGAAAAGCTTTTTTTTGATCAATAAAATGAGTTCTCTTTAGATTTCCAAAAAAAAAACTTTAAGACAATTTCTTTAGAAAGGTTAAAATCTATTTCCTCTTCATAAAAATCACATTAAGATTTGTATGGCCCAAAAACCATGTCCTAATATGATGTTTTTAAGACTTCTTTAAAGTCACAGATAAAAGACTGTTTTTTTAAATGTGTCGGCAACATATAAACAGCTCAAAAAAATTATTCAACCTTTAGATCTTTGTTTGTTATAAAAAATAGTTTGAAACAGTTATATTTATTTATTGAGGGGATTTCTTGATTATACGTATGTATATTCCCACACGGGCTACGTTTGGTCAGTTCCAGGTTCTTTTAAATTAAAACAACTTTATGCAATTTAGTCTACACAGGAACAACAAAAAGAACATTGGGTACAAGAGTTAATGAGCATAAAACTGATATTAAAAAAGATAAACAGACAACTGCTCTATCACAACACGTAAGAGAACAAAAACACACAATGGACCTCGATGATATTAAAATATTGGACAGAGAAAAAAATCAAAATAAAAGATTCACATTGGAAAGTTTGAGAATACAACAAAAAAATATACAACACTATGAACACAAAAGAAGATAAAGACAGTACAAAGCTGCAATACTCCGCTGCAATAATTTAGTAAGAGTCCTGTGATAATAGAATTAAGTTAACGAAATTTTACACTGTGTTTCTGTTGTGCTTGTTCTGTTATTTATACACATACATGTTTGTGTTGTCTAGTGTGTTCCGCTTGTTTGTTTTTAACAACAACAACAAAAATATTGAAAACAAAATTTGTAAGTAAATTTCAATAATACGTAAAAATTGTTCAATAATCATTTGATTTAATTGCGTTCGTTAGATTTCATACAAAATAAAGATCAACCCCTGAAGAAGCTCACAAAAAATGGGCGAAACGTTGGGAATAAGAAACAAATTAAAGTTGTTTTAATTTAAAAGAACCTGGAACTGACCAAAAATAGCCCGTGTGGGAATATACATACGTATAATCAAGAAATCCCCTCAATTTAAAATAGCCATTATGCATATATTGGTCACTAAAAATAGAAGTTAATATATATTTATTTTCAATATATCGCCAACAATTTGTTGGCGTCTTTATTTATGATTGAAAAAATTTGAATAACAAACATTAACACCCATATTCATAAAAACTATTGAAGGTTTATTATACGTTTATTTGACAAATATTAAGTAGAAATACTTCAAATAAGAGCTTAATAAACTTACAATAATTATTATGAATATGTCCTTTAAACAATATTTTTCCCTGTTGGCAAAATATTGAAAATAAATAAATGTAATTGTTTCAAATTATTTTTTATAAAGAACAAAGATCTAAAGGTTGAATAATTTTCTTGAGCTGTTTATATGTTGCCGACAGACTTGAAAAAAACATTAAAACACTCTTTTAAATTTCTTCGGGTTATTGATGACTCAACAAGATGACTGAAAAAAGCAGAGTCAGACAGAAAATCAAATAATATTTGCCTTAAAACCCTTCACACCAAGTGTTAAGGGTACAAATAACTTTGTGATTCTGCTTCAAATTTCCATAGTTTTGATTGCCAAACCCACAAAGTATGTATCATACAGCCAGTTCAACAGTGACTTAATGCAAAATTTTATTTTTTTTGTTAATATGCTTAAGCTACACACAATACACTTGTCTGTAAAAGCTAAGAAAAAACCATTTGTATCATCAGCCGTATGATTTTCATAGCAATAGCCTGTTTTTCTTTTTATCTAAAAAAAATTTTCTGGTTTTTTTCTTTTTTGGAAAAATTTTAATTTTGAGATGAGTCAGTTTTGAACTGGGTATGCGATTTAAGTTTAAATTAAAAGAGTTAAAAAATATATAGATTGTTTTTCTCTTAACAAGTTTTCCAAGGTTTCATTTAAGAAAATAACTATGCACACCCAAAATTAGAATAATCGGACCACGTTTTGAGGTCGCTAGAAATTACGCCTTTCATTCTTATTTTTGTTTCAGTTTGACTTGACCAAAGAAAAATCGTAAGTTTCTAGCGACTTTTTTGTATTGTTCGATTTACATGAAATCTGAAATATTGATATATTTTGGCAACTGTAGTACAGCATAATTTGTAGTGCACAATATTATTAGAGTTTTGTATTTTGAACCGGGATAGTGCATATCATCGATCAGTACTGATGACAAAGTCAACGAAGTGATGTGTGTATATCTGTCATACGGGGGCTGTTGATATAATGTTGTTGAGAAAACGGCTCGATTTTGAAAGATCTTACTTTCTTAATGTATTGAATTGATTATTCAAGCTTTAGATCTTTGTTTTTTTTTATGAAATATAATTTGAAACAATTATATTTATTTATTTTCTATATTTCGCCAACAATTTGTTAGCATCTTCAGGAAAATAATTTTAAGATTAAAAAAAAATAGTTATTTATAATTATTTTCCTGAAGATGCTAACAAATTGTGGGCGAAATATAGAAAATAAATAAATATAATTGTTTCAAATAATTTTTTGTAAAAAGCTACAAAATCTAAAGCTAGAATAATTGATTTAATAATCTCAAGATGAAATAATCACCCCTATCGTGAGTAAAATGTGATATTTTTAATCCAATAAAATTTTCATTTCCCAAGTAGGGAAATTTGCTATCATGAATATTATGGCAACGTTTGTTTTGCTATCAATATGTAGTGAGTGTACAATAGGGAAGAAGAAAATATAAATACAAAGGAAAGTGATGTAAAAAGTAATTAAATTAATGTTTTATAACTAATAAACAGACATTTTTAGTTTAAAACGTAAAAAGGGTGAATAAATTGGAGTTTTCATGCCTGTTGAATATTTTGACAGATTCTCTGCCGGAAACAAAAAAAAAAATCATTTGATATTGCGCCCATCGTAAAACTAAGCGCATGCTTACGTTTTTTTGGCAGATGATGGATACCAAAAAAGTGTTGGAAGAGATTACGAAGTAGGAATGGCGCAATCCACTTTTTGCGAAGTGCTCTCTAAAGTGTTGGATGCTTTGGAAAAGTTTCTGCGCAGAATGGATAAAACATCCATGAATAAAATTCCATTCATGAACTTTTTTAACAGGAGGGCCACCACTTTTTAGTTCTTCTGTAAGCGAATATCAAAATTCGACCACCACATCTTTAGAAACCTTCACAAAACCACATGCAATGGGTCGGTTATTTTGCACCCTATTGAGAAGCATGTCATGTTGCACATTATTTATTGATTTAGCCCTAAAATAGTTGTCAGCTAATTTATATATCCTTTAAAATGTAGCAACTATTTGCATTTTTTTTTTCTTGTTCCCAAAGAAAAGAAAATTAACAAATTGGTACAAAAAGTGGGAAAAATGTCTTTGAAAAGTCCATTCGCCAGAAGGGGAAATTATGAATGGGACACATTTTTTTTGAAAACTAATTCATGATCGCACTTTTGGGAAATGGGAAAAAATTTTAGGGGAAAAATTATTCATGGTAGGGGTGAATATAAAAACAAATTGATTAATATTTTGTAAGTGTTTGCTGTTGAAATTTAGTGAAATCACTTTAAAACCCAGTTTTTGTGGAGCAGAAAATGTATATTTTTTCATAATTACCAAAAATTATTTCCTAATGTGTGTATTAGTATTAGTATTGGCCTTGGTCATTGAAATACAGACCTAAAACAAATCAATATGATTTCATATAAATATAACCGATATATGGCATCTACAGAAGTGTTTTAAAAAATACACTCTATAAACACACCAAAAAGTTTTTCGTGCCAAAAGTATTTCGAGCAGTTAAGCTCAGTATGGGGAAAATGGATTCGAAACAGCTAATTGCTTATTTGATTTTTATTAACACAGTAAAACACTTAAATAAAATCGGATGCTTTGTTTTATATTTAACAACCTCGTGAGAAGCTCTTATGATACGCGAAAAAGATATTAGCACGATAGCAAATCTTAACCAGCTTTTGTTTTCTTGTTCTTCCAGGCTCCAAAGGTATGGGTTCCCGATTCGATGAACAGCGCCTTACTCTACGAATTCATCGAGGACGTGGCGCAGCAAATCAGCACGAGTCTACCCACAGTAATGGCAGCACACAAAGTACAACTACAACCCTGGGAACACCCTCCCCCGAGAGATTAAGTAAATACTCTACGCGAAGACATCATGGCAATCATGATAAAATTAAAATATCGGTATCTTATCCCTCCAATGACAACATCGCCGAATTAGCCACTAACAATGATGACGAAAGAGAACGGGAAGAGAGGCCTGCTGCTGCCAGTAGCGGTAACATGCTGTGTGCTGTGCACTATGGTTCGCACAATGGCAGAGATTGCAATGAGACGCAATTGTATAGACATCAACATGATAGTAATTGTTATTTGCAAGTGAATAGAAGTATACCGGACATGTTTAGAAGAACTTCGCACTCACATGATCCACACCAGAATCGCCCGAATAAGAAGATGGGCAAGAGAAATATTAAGGCCCAGGTGAAACGCTTTCGTATGGAGACAAAGGCCGCCAAGACTTTGGCCATTATAGTGGGACTTTTCATATTCTGTTGGTTGCCTTTCTTCACCATGTATATTATAAGACCATTCTGCGAAGACTGTATTGATCCGCTGCTATTTTCAGTACTCTTTTGGTTGGGCTATTGCAATTCAGCTGTGAATCCCATGATTTATGCTCTATTCTCGAAAGATTTTCGTTTTGCCTTTAAACGCATCATTTGCAAATGTTTCTGTTCCGGTAAGAGTATTAATTTAAGGTCCTCCCGCCGTGGCTCAGACATGTCTGCCATACGTATACCTGCTCGCACTCCCAGTATAACGCCCAGTGCGGCCAATCACTCGTTTGGCGATGAGTCTGAATTGCATCATTCCGAAATAAATTCCGGTGATAGATGACGTTCATTTAGACCCACAAATTCCAGCTCAGCGAATAGTTTGGGGGTCCGTAAGACGAGTTTGAAGGTGCCGGTCTATGAAATCTGCCATCCCTTGGTAATGGATATGGGCAGCAATGCAAACGGCAAACGAACTCAGTTGTAGCCCCTGGCAGAAATCGTTGTTGCTCGAAAAGGTTGTGCTAGCAGTTGTCAAGAAGGGGAGATTGGCTTGCAAACACGCAATACATCTACCACTGCGCTAAGAAGGGGGCAATGCAATACGCTTAAAGTGAAACATTAGTTTGTATATAACAAAGTAAAGATAAATATTCCAATATACAAAATTTTGTTTTAAGTAAATTTAAAGTATGTATTAATTTAGGGAAATATTCGTCTTTGAGCTTGTAAGTTAAAGTATACAATTTTTAACCAAATTTTTTAAAAAATTATGAATAACCTCACTTATTTGCTGCAAATCATTACATTTTATTCCAGTTTACAATGCAAACAATTAGGGGCGGTTTCTGGCGGTAGCTGGACTAGCTAAAAGAATTTAACAAATATGTATTGCAACATTGATCTCGTTTGCAACATAAAAATTTGTTGGCTCCTAATTCCTTTTGCAGAAAATAGTTCACAACTTTTTCGTTGGAGTATGGAAAAAGTCTGGTACACCAACGAGCACACGAAACCCCCATATAATACTTTAGCAGTTAGACAATCTACCTGTCAATATCTTCCACTGCATGAGTTTTGCAAGACGCGTAAAATATTTTATTTTCATCATGTTCTGTTTTCAACTGTAAAAATGTCTGAACTCAGCTGTTTTGCAAGTCAATCGTGAATTGGAATTCAGATGTCTGGAAAATGTTTTTTTTTCTGAGGATATTTTTTCCTCATGCCATAAGCTATCGAAAAATCAATGGCACAATATCTGCGACTTCTTGTTAATACAAATGTATGTTTTGTTAGTTGATGATCGGTGCTGGCAGGCACAAAATCTTTGCATGATCAAAAGCTCTTGATTTCTTGATTGGCAGATGCTTTAAGAAGAAAATTCAATTACAGTCCGACAGACAAAAAACAGGCAGAGAATATTAATTTGTTTCTTGCTTTCAATAGGTTTTCATTCTGTTTTTCAACAGGATTCAATTGAATTCTGAATAACTTTGCTATAAATTTTTAAAATTCTATTAGAAAGTGTGCAGCCACAGGTCAATTGAATCAAAGATTCTTGTATATTTTGCTCATTCAGAAGTTACTTGTTTCTGCACGTTATTTATTATTATTTTTTTTTTTTGTGCATGATGCCTCTATATACCCAACATCTTAATCAAATATATGTTAAATATCAAATATATAGCAGCATATATGTGAAACAGTAAGTTGTTATTGTACAAGTTATTTGATGTATGTTATTATATGTAAGATTAATTTATTTTTGCTAAGTGACTTAAAAACAAAAAACTATTATAGCAATTATAATTAACTACTTGATTTTACTGTTAACTACTTATTGAGCCTTGGTTCGGTTTATTTCCTTAGAGCTGAACCATGTATGTTTGTTTTAGTCGAATTGTTGTGGTAAACATTAATAAGAAAAACAAGAAGAGTATAAAAGTTCAGGAGCTATTAGCTGGGGAGCATACCGCGGTCTTTTTCCGTCAGCCACAATGATCATCAGCGCTTAACTTGTGTCGAATTAGTTAATTTGTTCTCTTTTGCCACAAGCCAACGATCGAACCCACATTATTGAAATGGACATTTAAATGGGTGCGACACAAGTCTACACAGAGCGAAAACTTCCTAATAGATTCAATAAGATTTTCTCTTTGAAACGTTTTTAGGCTGAGGGGTATCCCAGCAGAGAGAAAAGAAGATTTTTCTATGGTTATTTCTTATTATTTCTATGTTACAAATCTTATTAATTGTCTCAACAAGAAAAACACATGAAAGCAAGAAGAAAACTTGTTACTCACGTTTGTTTTTACTCAGTTTCCGATTTGCATGGTACCAAAAAAAAAAATTCTATAGAGAAGAACTTATTGATTCTATTAGGTTTTCTTGTAAATTGTATACAATAAGGATTTCTTATGGATTTTATTAGGTTATCCTATTAATTTTTCCCTATTGGTTTTATTAGTTTCCTATATAAACACACGTAAATTATCTTTTTAATTTCATTAATTGTTGTTTTTTCAATAAGGTTTTCCCATTTAAAATAATAAGGAATCCTTCTTGAAAAAACCCATAGAGATATCTTATTGATTTTGTTCTACTTTATTAGGTGCTTTTTTCTCTGTGTACTCAGCAGCCACAATACTTCGAACTCAGGTGGTAATTAAACAGCATTCCGTTTTTAAACAGCAGTGTATATTCGTCCTACTACCTACTGCCTTTCTTTACGAACAATATCTATTACAGCCATTGATCAACTTTCAACTTTATCACTGCAGGTAGTAGGATGATTATACGCTGCAGCCAGAGGTGGTAGATGTGACGATTTTACGTAATTTTAACGTAATTTTGATCAAAAAACACTAAAATGACGTTTGACGTTTTTCTTCACAGAAGCTCTTGTTCTTTGACGTTTTTCTAGCTTCGCTCCTTTTTAAATTTATGGCAACTACGGGAAAGTAATTGAAAGAAAACTTAAAAAAAATGTTTATACTTTAATTTACTGAAAAACGAAAGAGACTAATAGATAGCATTCTTACGATCATCACTATGAACTATGTACATAATGTGTCTATCAAACTCTATATAAAATTTGAATTTGTATGGCAGTCAGATATCACAACTTTATTAATTGTAGTACTGCGTTTACCTTGTTTAAAAAATAATGATAAATTATATCCATACACCAGGGATGACAGAAAGTTTTGTAAAAGCAAACAGTTTTTACCAAGTTTATCTTGTTGTTCACGTACACGAAACAATTGTATTGAATTCTATGTTGAGTTATGCTGTCAAATAAAGAAAAGATTTGAGTTTGGAAATTCAGTTTTAAATAATTTAAATTTAATTAATCCACTCATTGTTTTAAATAAAAATTATTTTTAACAAAACTTTTCCTAATTTGGTATCTGAAGAGAAGTACCAGGAAGTTGAAAAAGAAGTAAGAGAAATGCGGATTTGAAATTTAAATAAAAGTTCAACCAGTTCTTATATTTTTTTTTTTAGAAATAAATCAACTTAATTATAATGTGGTTTTATTAACGATTTCATGGTTTTACCAAATTCATCTGCTAACGTTGAACAAATTTTTAGTCAAGTGAATCTAAACAAAACTAAAATTAGAAATTCCTAGGGGACAAAACAATTGAAATGATTTTGTTCGCTAAGGACTATTTTAAATACATAAACTCTTCAAAAGTTTAATTAAAACGCACAAAGCAATATATTTGTATGAATAATACCTACTAATATTTTTCGTAGAATTTTTAAACAGGTACAATTGTTTTGTTCTAGTAAAATTTATATTCAATTGTTTTTTGTACAGTATAAAACATTTTATTAAATAAAATTAATTAATTTTGGGTTTATTTGTACATTTTTATAAATGACATTTTACGAATTTGCTTTTGACATTTTTCTTTTCAAAATTGGACATTTTCTGAAAAAATTTTCCTAACACCCCTGGCTACAGCTTCAAAACACACCTGAGTTCAAAGCAATTCAGGTGCCATGGTATACTTCTTAGATAATATGTATTCATTTTTACCATTTTTGCCTGCTCTAAAAATGTTGACGACTGCAATTTTACCACAAATAATGTTTCCCAGTTTTGAGGAAGTGAAAACAAACTAAATTCCGATACGTAACAGTAGTTCAACACGAAAGTCCAACAACAAAGTAAAACTACTTAAATTTATAAAAAAAAATTTTTGTATTTGGAATTTTCCGTCTACTTAAATTGTTATTGTGATTGATATTCATCAAACCAGGCAAATAAAAATATTAAATAATTTTAGCTGGGGGACAAGTAGCTGTATTAAAGAGAAATATGTACAACGAATTGCAATACAAGTTGGCTACATTTAAGTAATTTTAAACTTTCAGCCGTTTCTGGAATGAAAAAAGAACATAAATAAAGCAAATAATTGGTGCATTTGATAAAACTAAAATTTAGACAGAAAATATACAACTTGGGTGGCTGAGTTTCATTACTGTCGCATGACGTATGCTGACGATAAGTGTGGCGGCTTCGAACCTGCTAATTTGTTTTGTTTAGTTAATATCAATCACAAAAGAAATACACAGAAAGGAAAAGCTCGTTCTAAATTTAAATTTTTTCTACTTGATTTTAGTACGAAGCGTAATTGCAAATTTAAGTACGCAGAAAAGACAAGTGTTTAAGTATACTTGTCTTTAATAAAGGTTATTAAAGATAATCAATCCTGTTAAGGCTTAAAATGAGTACCAAATTCTTGGATGTTTTTATAACCAGCACTTGTGTTTGCTTGTTTAACTATTAAATTCTGTTTCATTTAGAAACATCGAATCAAGTGCATAATCAACCATCACACTCAAAACAAATTCAGTCCTGCCGTATTTAAATCAATCCCAAACGGTGTTAAAAGCATGGTAAGAACACCCAAGAATGTTCTTAAATCAAGAATGGCGTTCTTGTTTTTAAGCACGGATTTGAGATATCTCTAATCCGAAACCAGGATTGAATGTGGCTAAAATCAATCCGAAACTAGGATTGAATATGGCCAGAGGTAACTCTTTAGTGCTTCAAAAACTCGTACTTAAAACAGGCCCAACATACTTAATTTGAAGAAGTCCGTACTTCGCAAACTTCGGACACCGCTGGGGACTGATTTAAGTACAAGTGAATTGGATTTTTTTTTTTTACTTATACGTAACACAAAGTAAAATAACTTAATTTATGCATATATTTTTAAGATTTAACTTTTTTTTGATAATTGAGAAAGCTTTATTCATATATACAAAATTGCTGCTCGCACAACCCTTATTGCTAGGAACACAACTGGGACGAACGACGAATTTTTCGCCTCCAATATTCGCCATCAAAAATAAAACATATTGGTGTATATGAAAATACATACAGTCACAGCATCGGTCGAAATTCGTTGTACGCAGCGAACTTGAAATAGTTTTATTTCTATTTCTTACGCCGGTGAACGACGAACAAATCACTACCATGTGGCTTAGAAATTGAAATTTAGACAGAAAATATACAACAACTTGGGCGGCTGAGTGACATGGTTTTCGCTTTAGAAACATGAGGTCCTGAGTTCAAAGACGGGTGCTGACGAGAAAGTGTGGCGGCTTTGAAACAACTAAATGTCCACCCTACTAAATGTCCTTGATGTTTTCTTTGTCTAATTTAATTAATATCAATCACAAAGATAATATAGAAAGAACTTGAGCCTGATAAACTTAATACATAAATAATTATATAAGAAAAAGTTCGAATAATAGAAATTAATTAACATGAAATAATTAATTAAAAAAAAAAATGTGGAGAAATAAAATATTACTGTTATAAAATACAATTTAAACATTTCCCGTTTTCCCGGGAATTTTTAAACATATTCCCGGGAATTCTCGAACCACAAACCCAACTACACAAAATGAAAGCAGATACAAGACAATAACCACAACAAAACATCTTACAAATGTATACTTTAACAGTATTAGTTTAAAATTTTTTTTTCATATTTATTAAGTTCTTATATGACAGATATCTAAACATAATTGGTTAAATAGGCGGTAAATAAACATGAAATTGTATGCAACCACTAACATTTCGCACAATTTATAAGAAAATTATAGGGAAAATAAGCAAGAGTACATATTATCAAGTTGTCTACAGTAAATCAATTGAATATTGGTGAGAGAATGAAAAATATTTTCCAATCCAAAGGAAGAAAAAACAAACACAGTGATAGAATGGATAGTTGAACAATATGATTTAATATGGACAGCCACTAACAAGGAACTCAGGTAGTAGGATAGCTATACAATTAGTCATGACCTGGGTTCGAAGCAAATTTGGATGCTGATGAGCGACGTGGTGGTCGTGAAACAGCCATGATATGTACCCCACCCAATAAGTCTTTAACTTTAATTTTTTTTGTCTTCTTTAAAAATGTTGATCACTGCAATTTTAGAACGAAAAAAAACCCTGCTCAAATTTGAGAAAGTAAAATTGAACTCAAGCTCGATAAAATTATTAACAATTATTAAAATTAATTATTATAACTTTGTTAGATTTTATAAATGAGCTTAAGGTCACTCAATTCTCAATAAATATATTTTCTATTTATTGATAAGTTTTTTCGATATTTCGATACGCCTTTGTGTATCTTCTTCAGGAGAATGTGTTTTCTATTATTTTATAAATTTTCAAATTTCAAAACAAATCTTAATGACAAACTAAATGAAAAATAAAAAGGGTTTTACATTCATAAATAGGCTTTACATACATACTTATAATTTTTCTTTATGTAAATTCTCCAAATTCTATAGTTCTTAATTCTGCGTCTTAATTAGCTCTTGTTTGATTAATCGTTGTTTGTTGTGCTCCACTATTTTTTAAAGGTTCTGGATACTCGTTCTTCGACCTTTTTATTTAACTTTGTTAGATTTTATAAATGAATTTGGAGAATTTACATAAAGAAAAATTATAAGTATGTATGTAAAGCCTATTTATGAATGTAAAACCCTTTTTATTTTTCATTTAGTTTGTCATTAAGATTTGTTTTGAAATTTGAAAATTTATAAAATAATAGAAAACACATTTTCCTGAAGAAGATACACAAAGGCGTATCGAAATATCGAAAAAACTTATCAATAAATAGAAAATATATTTATTGAGAATTGAGTGACCTTAAGCTCATTTATAAAATCTAACAAAGTTAAATAAAAAGGTCGAAGAACGAGTATCCAGAACCATTAATTATTATAAAAATCTTTATTTATATGTTTAAACTGAAGTGCATTTCCTACATTTTAAAAATGTAAAAGCCAAAGGAAGCAAACTGCGTGTGGTGCGATGGGGATACATAGACTTGATGAGAGTTGTGGGCATAGAAGCAAGCTGCTGTTTACTAAATGTACCGAACATCAGGATAAAATTTCAATTTTATATATTTATTTTCTTGAGTTAAAGGTATGTTTTTGTGAAAAATATTTAGTTATTTTGGTCGATATTCCGCTCTCCTTCGGATAGCTTCAAAAAAAGACCTTTAGCTCAAGAAAATAAATATATATATAAAGTATAAAAACAGGGGTCGAAAAAAATCAAATAATAGATAAAATTTCAATTTATACGAGTATTAGTAAATTTTAATGCAAGTAAACGCTGTCGCCAGTCCATGCTATAGAGTAACTATTTACGCAAGTCTTGGAGAAAAATTTTGAAAAACTAACTGTGGAAAAATAGTCTTTACAATCTTGACGAAGTTTGCTTAAATACTTTAAGGCTCATGCGTCAATCAATGTCTTTGATATGTTCATGTAGACAGAAAAAGCAATCAATCACCAACCAGGAAAGATTTGAATTGCCACAATGACACTCCAGTGATCAATTGAAAGGTTTCTTTAACATTTATATTTAAATCAGGACAACAAAAAAATACTTTACACAGAGTATAATCAATAAAACATTTAATTTTTTCC
The DNA here is from genome assembly GCA_963662145.1 of Sturmia bella. Taxonomy (NCBI): domain Eukaryota; kingdom Metazoa; phylum Arthropoda; class Insecta; order Diptera; family Tachinidae; genus Sturmia; species Sturmia bella. The sequence continues at coordinate 52,640,252 of OY759168.1, read as the reverse complement.
TCCTTGTCTTCGCTAGTTTTCGTTTACATTTTATCAGAAATAAAATCTGGGTGACAAATGTTTATTTTCATGTCATCTTACGTGACATTTGTGCACTACAGAGAAGAATAGATATTGAACATATTGCAGGAATTTGAAAATAAGTTTGTACAGATGTTCCATTACGACGATTGTACACCCCAAAAAAAAAAGCAGTGATAAGAGAAAAACATTGCTATGGAATATATTAAGCAAGATAAAGTTATACTACAAGTGATTCAAAACACAAGTAGATACTTTTACATTATTACTAAAAATATCTTTGAGTATTGTACAGGCGCGATCGAATATTTAAATCAGAAGCAGTGATTGCATTTTTATAGCAAATACATTTTAATGTGATACGTGACAGAATTTTTTGAAGCATTACATAGTAATAGTATGGCTATTGAATAAAATGAAAAACATATATATATATATACATGCAAATATTTCATGGAAGATGTATTTTGTACCTGTTATATATATATATATATATATATATATATATATATATATATATATATATATATATATATATATATATATATATATATATATATATATATATATATATATATATATATATATATATATATATATATATATATATATACATATATATATATATATATATTTATATATATATATATATATATATATATATATATATATATATATATATATATATATATATATATATATATATATATATATATATATACCTAATATATAATGTATCATGATACATCCTAATATATACAGTCATTTGGCCACATCACGAACTGACGAACAAAATTAGGCTAAAAAAAGCTCCGACCAGCGGAAGGCCGCTTTTTTTGTAAGATTGTCATAAACAACGTCAGAATTTGATATACGGTATGTGTATCATCGCCAACATAAAAGCATTATCAGACAAGGAGGAAAAAATTAAATGTTTTATTGATTATACTCTGTGTAAAGTATTTTTTTATTGTCCTGATTTAAATGTAAATGCTAAAGAAACCTTTCAATAGATCACTGGAGTGTCATTGTGGCAATTCAAATCTTTCCTGGTTGGTGATTGATTGCTTTTTCTGTCTACATGAACATATCAAAGACGTTGATTGACGCATGAGCCTTAAAGTATTTAAGCAAACTTCATCAAGAATGTAAAGACTATTTTTCCACAGTTAGTTTTTCAAAATTTTCTCTAAGACTTGCGTCTCATTCGAAAAATATTGAAAATCATTAGCTAGTAAATAGTTACTCTATAGCGTGGACAGGCGACAGCGTTAACTTGCATTAAAAGCTTACTAATACTCGTATAAATTGAAATTTTCCCCCCGATTATGGTTCACAACATCTAAATGTTGTGTTGTAAGATTTACAACACAACTTACAACTCTTTTTGTGATTATGGTTCACAACATCTAGGTGTTGTGTATGTCACAGAGTTGTTTTTCATTTGTAGAGCATCTTTCCGCAAAAATACATGCCTGCACACAAAAAACTACCAAGTAAAGCCACACTTCCAGAAAGATGCACGCGTATGTTGCTTTCATTACACATACACAAGCGAAAAATAATAAATTTTGACGTTTCATTGTCAAGTTTTACAACAAAAAGACATGGAGTGTTGGATTTCATGTAACACCGCAACTACCGCGTAGAAATGCATTGGTAAAAATGAAAAGAATGTAAAACGTTTTTGCTAGAAAAGTACAAACAAAGCCATAAAAATTTATGTTAATGTTGATGTTTAATTTGGTTGTGATAATGAAAGGACCAAAAAATTATAGATTGCAGTTTAAATCCATTGCAACTACAAAATAAACCTGTTTTGTAATCGAAAAATGGGTAATAATTATGTGTATAGATGTATTTTTATTTATATTTTGTTAATAAATTTTAACAATTAATTGTTTTTTTATATTTTTGCAAAACATTTTGTATGCACACTTACAAATTTTATAATTTTTTCGTAATTTAACTGGTAACATCAACAAGACAACACTTCAGTAGGTGTCGTAAGTTTTTGACAACATCTGATTATGTGTTGTAAGATTTTGACAACACTTAACACAATAGTTGTAAACCATAATCACTTTTCAAAAAATACATACATAAATGAACAAATGTTGTGAACCATAATCGGGGCCTTTATCTATTATTTGATTTTTTTGCGACCCCTGTTTTTATATTTTATATATTTATTTTCTTGAGCTAAAGGTCTTTTTTGAAGCTATCCGAAGGAGAGCGGAATATCGACAAAAATAACTAAATATTTTTAACAAAAGAATACCTTTAGCTCAAGAAAATAAATATATAAAAAAGAAATTTTATCTGGATGTTCGGTACCTTTAGTAAACAGCAGCTGGCTTCTATGCCCACAGCTCTCATCAAGTCTATGTATCCCCATCGCACCACACACAGTTTGCTTCCTTTGCCTTTTACATTTTTAAAATGTCTGAAAAGCGCTTCAGTTTAAATTTTGATAAAACATATAAAATAAAGATTTTTATAATAATTAATTTTAATAATTGTTAATAATTTTATCGATCTTGAGTTCAATTTTATATTTCGGGACTAAAGAACAAAACAAATATTAATCACTTTATTGCTTTTCTAAATATTCTCCATGAAGATCTATATACTTTGCGTGCATTTGAAGAACTTTTGGTACCCTGATTGAGGCATCTCCAAAACATACATTCTGAATGTAGCAACTACTTCTTCAGGCGTCGAAAAACGTTGAACTCTCAGTTTGTTTTTAACGTACGGAAATAAACAGCAGCCATTCGGTGACAAGTCAGGCCTATACGGCGGATGACTTGTCAAATGGATGTTCTGGATGCTCAAAAATGCAGTTGTTTGGGCCGGTGTGTGAGAGCTCGCATTGGCATGATGAAGAGTGAACCGTCTTCGGCGGTTGATTTTACTGATTTCTTAGAAAATAATTGACAAAAAATCGTTATGTACCACTTAGTGGTATGACTGTTCTAGTGGTACGCTTGCGACATGTCCAGTTTTTCGAAAAAACTGCACAGGCGACCATTTGCTTGGAAGTGATTCCAACGCGAACAACTTTTATTGGATTGAAACACCCATACTGTTTACTTTCGAACTTTTTTTTTTTTTTTTTTTTTAACAAACACAAAACTGCGAAGCTTCTTGCTTGTCTGCAGAAACACCCATAAGCATAATTTCACCATTCATCACCTATCACAATGTCATGGACGTGTTTCGAAGCATCGCAATCGTATTTTTTGAGCATTTTTTTCGAACAACCGACAGGAGCCTTTTTTTTTGCAATTGAGAAATTAAGGGGGATCCAAAACGAAAAATAAATTCTTTGCCAGTCAAACGTTTATGCAATATTGAATTTATGCTGCTCCCACTAGTGGCTAAGGTTGCCTCAATCTCACGATAGGTTACAACAACAACTGATTTTGGATGACAACAGCGGAACAATTAAATTCACCACAGCACCGCTAAACACTGGAGCTTTCACTGCCAAAAATTAATTAAGTTCAACCATGCCTTTTGGCTGAGTTAACCCACGTCGAAAGTCGTACAAAATAATTGCACAAAAATGTTAGCGATTTAATTCCATTTTTGGGCCGAGAACCTTTTAAGCTACTGTAAACAATGCAAATAGCGCTCGTATGTTAAAACGTTCTGAGTACGTATAACCTCAAAAATGTCAAACTGAGCTGTCAGTTACCAGAGTGCACACTACTGTTGCCAAGTTCCGAAATAAAAAAAAGTCAATTGCAACTCGGCTTTGAACGAGCCTGCTGCATTTTTATTTTTCAGTATGACAAACTCTGACTTCGCTTGCGTAGAAATCCAAATAGTTGGCTTTTGGCCAAGCTCATATATTTTTTGCCCTGCAGCAATGTGAAGGCAAATTCATTACCATATTAACTTAGATTAACACACATGATTATTTTCTGCTTCTAGGATTTAAGTGGGTGCTTAAATTGTTTCCGCTTGTTTACAAAACAGGTTTTGCGCTATTTTACTTTTGTTTCTCCTTTTGTTACATTTCCCATGGAATGTAATGCAGCGGTGATGCCAGCTAGCTCACTGGGCCTCAAGGGCGGTCCATCCCTCAGCAGCAATCTTAGCAGGAATCTTACCAAAAACGAGCACCTGTGAGTGAGGTTGAGATAATACACCTCCACTGTTGCCCTCCCTACCTGGGCCGCTAATGGTCCTTATCAAATATTGTTGTGAACCCCATCGTTGATACGCATTAATACCCTTTAAATCATCTTACCAATCTTAAACACACAGCTCGTGAGCTTTGTGGCAACTGAACAGCTCACGACAACCAACAAATTATCTAAATTTTTTTTGTAACGAAATTATTATTGAATATCAATTCTGAACTAGAAAATGTGACTTTTTACTTTGTTGTTACAAATTTTATTTCAACTTATTACACTGGCTTGTAAGTATCACAAATAGAAAATTTCAGTTTTGACTGCATAATTTACATTTTGAGGATTTAATTATTTGGACAATTATCCATACGAGAAGTTTCTTTTTTACAGCTAATAAAAATAGTAAGTACTTTGTTTCCGATTATGCTCTAACAACTTCATTTTGGAAAATTACTTTAATTCTTATTTGGGAAAAATAATATTGAAATAATATTCTTGCTGTGTACCCAATTTGTTCAAAAGAAAAGGTGAATTTTGAATTGTTTTGAAATTGTTTTATTCATTCATCAGTATCCGCTAGTGAACTATCACCAATATAATGCACTCAAAGCTGCTCCCATACATCAAAGCACTTCCTAAATCCGTGTGACCATCAGCTCATTTTACGATTCGGACTTTATTTCATCAATTGAAAAGGGCAGTGCAAAACACACCCCCTTCATTAGTCTCTTCAGTTTTGGAAACAATAAAAAGCTACAGGGAGCCAAATCTTGTGAATAAGATGCTTGAGTTTTTTTTTTTTTTTTTTTTTTTTTATTAAGAAAGAAAGAAAAAAAAAATATAGTTCATGTACAATAGGTTGCCTCAGCGCCCAAAAGGCATTGTTGAGGCGAGTTGGCAAAATTTCAGATTTCTTAAAATTTACAAAATTTTAAATATTAATAGGTTAATAACATATGATTATGAAAAGATAAACATATTTTGATTTTTAGATAATTTAATCTAATATAAATGTATTTTTAGATAACATTATATTAAGAGTTCATTTATGCACTGAAGAATGTATTGCTTTAAGAGTCTTTTAAATATCGAAATTCTATTTTCATTTTTTAAGTTTTGAGGCAAATTATTGTACTCACGACTACCCATAAATTCAATGCGTTGCTTTGTTACTTCCAGTCTGCAGAAGGCTACTCTTAAATTTCCAATACTTCTCGTATGTATCACATGATTAATCGTCGTAAAGCGTATTGTGTGATGACCTATGTTGTGCAAACATTTGAACACATACAATAGAAGCTGCATTTTATAGACCCCATATATAGGTAAAACTGTTTGACAGTGATCAACAAATAATGATATGGTGGGATGTGTGATAGGAAGGTTGCATACTACTTTTAATGCTTTATTTTGCATTCGCTGAAGCGCTTTAAAGTCAGTAGTTTTTTTATGAGCGTATAAAATTGCTAAATAGTTAAAATGGCAGTGAACTAAAGCGTTATAGATTGTCATCTTAGTATCTTTACCAAATTTGTTTTTGAATTTGTATAAAATACCGACAGCTTGAGCAGTTTTAATTTTTAGGGACCGCAGGTGCTCATTCCAAGCAAGATTGTTCTGTAAAATTACACCCAAGTATTTTATAGAGCTGATTTCGAAAATTTCTTTACCATCAACAATTACTGAAAAGTTGTTGCTATGGGAACTGGGTGTAAATCTCAGTAATTTTGTTTTGTTCGAATTTAAAACAAGTTTGTTTAATCTTGTAAATTCAGATATCAAGGCTGCATCACGTTGCATGTAGGCTTTAACGACTGTTTCATGTTTATATGGATATAACAAACAGATATCATCTGCATACATGAATATTTTCCCAGTAAGTTTAAGGTTATGCAAGTCGTTGAGAAAAATTGAGAATAATAATGGCCCAAGTACGCTGCCCTGGGGTACTCCACATAATACAGGGCGTTGTGAGCTCTTATAGTCACCGATTTGTACAAATTGTTTCCGTTCCGATAGATAACTTTTTAGCAAAAGCAAGTCATTACCACATATACCATAGAATTTTAACTTTTCCAACAAAAGGTCATGGTCTACGAGATCAAAGGCCTTACTAAGATCGTAAAAAATTCCAGCTACACCACTATTTCCTTCATCCAGACTTTTACAAATGAAGTTTAAAACGTTGACAACAGCTTCTTCAGTTCCACAACCTTTTCTGAAACCAAATTGAAATTTATTGAGTAAATTGTTTCTATTGATGTATGACGATATTTGGTTGAACAGTATTCGTTCAAATACATTATTGATTACGGACAGTACTGCAATAGGTCTATACATATCAACTGTAATGGGATTTTTATTCTTAGGAATCGGAGAAATTTTGTGGATTTTCAGTGTATTTGGGTAGTTGCTAGTAACTATTATGTTATTAAAAATATTTACGAAATAAGGTGTTATTTCGTTTACGCACTTCCGCGCAACACTTGCTGGAACATTATCATGACCACAACTTTTGTTGGGTGCTAAATCTAATATAATATTTTCCATTTCATCTGGTGTTGTGTGCTTGAAATGAAATCTGCTCACAGCACTCGAGAAAACTGTATGTCACTAGCCGCTTGATAAGCCAACATTCTCTGCACCTTCTCTTATAGTGATGCGACGATTTTCCAAAACAATTTTTTTTTTCACTCTTTCAATGTTTTCTTCAATTGTTGATGCAATTGCACCTCTAGGACTTTCTGTAAATCCCTGGTACCAGTCATAAACATTTTTTTTTGAAGACAAAGTGGAGTCGCCGAATGCCACATCTAATACATCAAGTGCCTTGTAGCACTTTATTCCATTTTTAGCGCAAAAACTAGTCCGTATTATTTAATCTATATTCATCAAAAGTCACAAATCGAAGATCGTACAAAAGCGTGACTAGCCTTTTCGTTTGTCAACAACAAGTTACGGAATCAAATTGTCTGATAATTTCAAGATATATTTAACACATGTGTACCAACAGAACAAAATTCGAAAAGAGCCCGAGAAAATTCAAAATTTACCTATTCCTCGAATTCATGGAATTATTGCTTTTGTAGTATGTAGATAACAAATTAGTTTTATGTAATTTTAAGGTTAGTTTAATTTTTTTTTACAACAACATGTATAATTGTCGTTCCGGAAGCAAGAACAAATGTAAAAAAATGTCACCGAATATCTTTGTATTTAAACTATGTATATATTTAACGTCAGCAAGCTGCTTTTACTTTTTATCTAGATTAGAATAATACACATAGTTCTAAGTTGTTGTTTTTTATTGTTCTTTTTTTGGCATTTATTATCTCATTTTGAAGTCTCAATAAATTCAATTCAATTCAAAAAAAATTGCTTTTATCTTCAGTATGAAATTTTTTAGTTTTGACTACTTTTTCAACTTGAATTATTTTAATGCTTGATGACATACTGTATATATTTCAAATTTTAGATTTTTTTTTTGTAATAACTATTACTGGTGAGAGTATCAAATTTTAAACATTTTTGACGACTTTTTATTCACTGATTTTTTTTTTTTTTTTTGAACGGCAAAGTTAAACGAAATCTTTTTTTATTTTTTTTTTAATCAAGTAGTTAAATATAATTGAAATAAACAGGCAAACATACAGAAATGTTCAATTAAAAATACTCAATTTCATCCAATGTGAAATGCACTAAATAATTTACCGCGTCTGCGAAAAAGAAAACTAAATAACATAGTAAATCAGTCTAAATGGTTTAATTTTCTCTGTTTCGCTGTTTTAATTTATTTACCTTAATGTTTCAAACAAATAACACAAATTAAATCAAATAAACAGCACTCTGATATATTGATTGTAAAAACACATTCACTTGTTATTTATAAATCTATTAAACTAAAGCATTATAAAGATAACAGCATTATTAAAAATTTAAATCAATATTGTACAATTGTATGCAAAAAAAATTAAAAAATAAAATGATATGAAATCAAATGAAATGAAATATTGCAAAAAAAAAAAACAAATGGTAGTGAATTTACTGCTAGTGAAGCAATTGTTGTGGTAAGTACGTATGTAGGAAATAAAAATGGCAATACAGACAAATACTTGGAAAATTTCAAAAGGAAGAAGAAAAAATTGCTCGTGGACAGGTAAATGTGTAGCAGTCTGTTGTGACCGAGCTTTTAATGCAGATGTATTTCTACAGACGCGAGCTCGTAGAAAAAATATGGTTGATATAACAATATTCTAAGAAATATGTCATTACTGAACAGCAGTGACGGGATTCGAAACGTAAGCACATTACGGTTTGGAAAGCACCATACCCCCATACCCGTTCAGACATCGCAATAACTAGAACGAATCAGTGAGCTGCAACAAGTACAATCGAGCCGTCTTAGTCGCATTTGATACAACTTCGATAAGATCAAATCAAGCCTACAGCATTTTTGTGCACGTTCGAGTTACTATGTACAAGAAAAGAACAATTCTGCTACATGCAAAGATCGCCAAAGACAGTATGCTTTATTTGATTTTTTTCTAGTTTTTATGAATAATATTTACGTGCACGTTGAGTGACTTTTGCATGGATTGTTTGCGATAAGCGGCAGACTTTGCAATACAAAAGAAAACATAGTAGAAGATAATTAATTAAAAACGATAAAAAAGATTAATAAAAAAATTACTCAGATATAAATTTAAGTATTTATTTGCCAATTGAAAAGTTCATTTTTGGACCTGAATTAATAAAAAAATTACTTATAAATTTATTTCTGTATATATTTTTATATCAGTCGAAAGGCATGATTTCCACATGAAACTCAACGTCTCATGTGTTTATGTGTTCTATGTTTTTCAAATTCTATGTTTTATGAAAAACTACACCTATAAGAAAAAGGGTAAAACTCTGACATAAAACTACATGTACATTAGGGCGGGTCGATTTGTAGGGAGTGAAAAAATTCACCAATTTCCCTATGATTTTCTAGGGAACTTCTGTAGTTCTTTTAACACTTAGAAGTGAAACCTCAGAAAAAATCCTCGTCCATCATCAGTTAATTTTTGCCATCCAATACTGTTCCAATATTCAAAGGAGTCTTCAAAGAAGTAATCAAGTCTAGACTGAGCAATATTGATAAACTTATCCAATTGATAAACTTATCCCTTCTGTTTTTGAAATAAGTAATGGGAAAATTGTTACTGTCAATCACACATTTTTTCTTAAAATGATTGACGGTAAAGTCTTGAATGAAATTACAATTACAAATTACATCATCTTTAAAATGTCCTATTTGGAAAACAGCGCAGAATGCCTTTCAAAATTTAAACGATTCATTGCATGCTGGAATTAGGTGTATGGAGTTCATTTTGAAGCTGGCTCAAACAATTCCATGGGTGGGAGAAACTTTTATGGTGCCTTTCTGCACCACCAAACGAAAAACAGATGATAAGAAAAAAAAATCATACAAGAAGAATTTTTTAAAAAACTTGCACTAAAAGTAGACTATCCAAAATATGGATATGGAAATACAAATGAGGGCAATACGGCTAGAGCATTTTTTAATAATGAAGAGAGATCATTTTTAATCACATCCACACCAGTAATTTGAGCAGTAATTTTACTGCTCAAATTACTGGTGTGGATATGAATATTATTAAAAGGTTTGCAGTTATTCTTAATATACTAAACTGTAAAGAAAATGTCAATGGATCAAAATTTGAGGAATATGAGCCAAAAACTTCTTAACTTTCAACCCAAATGTAGCCGTTACCCCCACGGTATACAAAATTTTGGCACATGGGAAAAATTTAATTGAATTGGAGAACTTTCAGAAGAAGCCCAGGAGATCAGAAATAAAGAATACAAAAAAATGTAGATACACGAACACTTGCTAGATTTCACGCATTAGAGAAAATGAAGATATCTTCAACATATTGCTTTCATCATCAGATCCACTCATTTCATCACAAAGATACGTTAGATCACAAAAGGAATTGGTAAAAAATAACTTTAGTTCTGAAATGCTTAGTTTATGAGATATTGCTCTTAATATAGATGAATACTTTGTAAAGAACTAACCAGTAAAAAGTTCATATAAGGAAAATATCTTACCATTATTAAAAGTTCACAAAGGCGGTATTATATAAAATAATACAAAAAATATTTATAACTAAGCCATTAACATTAAAAAATATTGCAATAATCTAGATCTTTAACGCGAATATGAATTTGAATAAATATTAAAAATATCAAAAATTTGCACCAAAACTATTGTTTTATATTTGACTGTAATTTTTGCAACACCCTGTATGGAACACATCTGGTATACAGTGTTAAAGCAGAAGATGTTTTCTTTTATTGCTTTTTGAACTTTTAAAATATCTCCATTACTTCAAAAGTTATAAATTTTGCAAGGGAAAAAATCAAAACGATCCACTGTGCGTTAATGGCTCAGTGGTAGTGTTAGCTGCTCATCAACCTGCATGCTGCTGGTTCGAGCCCGCTGGTTCCTTTTGATTTTTTTTTTTTTTTTAAATATATGTGATAAAAAATTGTGTTATGCTTTTTTTTGTCTATATCTCAGTAATCATAAACTCGATTTTTTATTTTTTTAATACCCAAGCAGAGGGGACATTTATAAAGCAATTAAAGTGAGATTTATATTAATAAAATGTCTGGTGGCTTCACAATCGGTGCCCGAAAACAGGTATTTTATCCATATATACCCTTTTGGCAAAGGGTATAAAAATTAAATATTTCATTTGTTTGCTTAATAACTATCTCAATTTCGTCGCGTGGATGATCCCCATTTTTATTTATATTAATTGAAGAAAAGTAAAGTTAGGCCAGGCAAAGCAAAGCTAGGAGCACAACCGGCTGTTTTTGAGTAGCAACATCCTTCATCAGCACCTCTTTCAGCTTTGGATGTACTACACTCCATAATTTTAGGACTACCTCTTAAACCACAAAGCTATCGAAGCTCACGTGACTAAATTTTCAGTAGATGTGCTAGATTAATGTTAACCAATTTTACTTTTCCCTACTAAAGCTTCGTATAGACAGTTGTCAGATCTTACAATATTGTAAGACTTAACAACGTGCTGGCAATCTACTAGAAAAAACAAAATTGTCAGCATTAAGAAAATTAGCATTTCAGACAATTGCAAGAAAATCTTACAATTTCGTTGCCAGACAATTGCTTGACAATAAATTTAGCTACCAACGAAAATTGTCAGCTTACACGGATGTAAGATTTTCCACGTATCAAAAATTGTCAGCCAATTGGCATTATAAAAATACACACACACATGCAATTATTCATTCTTTATTTTTCTCGCTCAATAACCATGTTTTTAATATTTTTATTCTCTTTTCTGCAACTTTTTATATCTCTCCTACTCTCAGTTTTACTATTCTCTTGTTTTTTCTCTCCCTTTCGTACACACACATTTTTCTTTAATATTCTTTATCACTACTCTGACAATGACGCCATTGTAAGGTGTTGAGAATTTATGCATCTTACAATACGCCAATGCCTGACAATGTACTAGCAATGATGATGCCAAAGTGTTCAAACGATTGACAGTTAACTGACAATTAATTGTTCGGTAGGTGGCCTGCCAATGCTTTTGCTTACAATATTGTCAGGCAAAAATTGTAAGTTCTCACGATTGGTTAAAAATATTCTATACATTTTCTGACAATATTGTAAGATCTTACAATCGTCTATACCTAGCTTAAGTTAATGTCAATAAAAAAATACTGTCTAATAAAAAATAATGCCAAATAAAAATCACCCAGTGGTTAAACTTGAGCAATTATATTTTTTTTATTTTTAACTATTGTTAATTATTTTATATCTTTTTTTACGTTATACATTTTGTCAACCTGAATTTTTATAAAATTATTTGCACTCAGTTGCCAACGGGAAACTGAACGTCCGTAGTTTCCATAACAAAGTAGAAATTAATGTGGAGCTCACATAATCTTTGTGGTTTCAGTTTTTTAGGATTGACCCTTTTTATAACATAAAAACCTCTATGGATTTTCTGTTTAATTTGTCATCCTGACAGATGCTTTTCTACAAAGGTTTCTCTTGAAGCAACTATTTTAATGGTGGTTGATTTCAAATGTATGATAATGTTTAACTCGTGCATATTTTTCTTCTGACACCAAGTTTGGTAGATTTTTTTCTTAGGTGCGTTTAAATAAATGTAATGAAGTGCTTGAGACGCAAATGTTCAAATGAGCGTATAATGCGCCTGTAGTTGTAAACATGTACCCTTATCAATCATGATAAAATATTTCAAGTATCCTTCTCTGGTTGCGTGACTAAAGAAAATGTTTTCTTAATGATATTTTGCGTAATAAGTTAATAAATAGATGTGTTTTTAATTCTTGTGGGAAGAGCATATTTTTGTTAAGCTAAAACCATATGAAAACATAATGATTTAGTACCATTATATTTTATATTTTGAAATCGTTTAATACTAGCAACCATTTTATGAAAGATTTAAGAAAGTTCTTAACCCTGATGCCCAAAAAATTAGTTAATATTAAAATTATAGTTTACCAAATCTTTTCTGTACTTTAATTGAATTAATTTATTTAAAATTTTTAGTTAAATTTCATTAAAAATTCCACTCTAAAAGTATTGACTTGAGTATTTAGTAGGCAAAAAATGTATACATATTCAGTACTCCATGTCCTAATACTCAATACTTCACCAGCATCACTTTCAAGTTCTCCTCTACTGACAAATGCTGGTCTAGCAAACTCTGTATCTTCCCCTAAAAACTCTACATCATAAGCTATTGCATTAGTTATTAGGTTTGTTTGATTTCAAAATAATGCATATCATTATCCTTGCCCAAGACAGGGCTCCTTCTTCTTCTCGGATCATTCTTAAGACCCAGGACACATTTTTGAAACCGGTTATGCTTTTATATTGTATTCAGAGCTGGGCAGTATTTGAAATACATGTATTTGAAATATTTTATATATTTATTTGAGCTTAAGGTCTTTTTGAAATTTGAGTATTTATTTTTGTCAATATTTCGCTCTCCTTCGGATAGCTTCTTCAAAAAGACCTTAAGCTCAAATAAATATATAAAATATAAGAAAAAAAAAGGGGTCAAATAACTAAATATAAAATGTATTCGAAATACGTATCTTAAATACAAATACGTATTTTGTATTTGTATTTTAAATACATCTAATGAATGTATTTAGTATTTATATTTTAAATACTGAACGCTTGAGTTCTTTGTATTTCAAATACGTTTGCTCTCAAAATACATTTTTCCGAATACTTTTTTAATATATGTGAAACAAATATGCGCTAAAATTTATTAAATTCATACATCCATTAAAAACGGAAAATTTTTCAAAAAAAATGGCAATACCACAATTTAATTTCCAAACGTAAACTACCTGTGTAAAGTAAAAAGAACTGAATACATACACATTGAGAAAGTCGCCAAACTGTCAGAAAGTTAAACAAGGAAAAAATAAATCACAAGGAAAACAACAGCGTTTAACATTTTAATCTAAAACAAGACGGGAAAAAAAATATCAATCAGATGTTGAATGGGATAGACTTTATATATAGTCATTTTTTCATTGTCACTTCATTCGTAACTCCGTTATTTGGTTTCAATAAAATATCATTTTCTTATATGAAATCATTAATTATTTATGTATTGAGTTTATCAGGCTCAAGTTGTTTCTATATTATCTTTGTGATTGATAATAATTTAATTAGACAAAGAAAACTAGTTGTTTCGAAGCCGCCACACTTTCTCGTCAGCACCCTTAATACATAAATAATTATATAAGAAAAAGTTCGAATAGTAGAAATTAATTAATGAAATCATTATTTATTTTTCGATAGCTGATTTTATTCATCCTTGATAGCAAGGTTGTTTGTCTGATACAATGTTGCCAGTTTAGGGGGTTTCCCCTTAGATTTAGTTTTTTTTTTATTTTAGGGGTGAATTTGCAGTGTTAAATTCTTTCGAGCAAAATTTCGGGGAAAACAATTAATTTTTGGCTTATTTTTAGGGGATTTCTGTGGTTGGTTGAACGGTAAAATGGCAGGACTTAGAAGATTTTTCATCTGATAAATTTGAAGACTTTAACGATTTTTAAAGTAAAGTTAAATGAGATATTTTATGTTCCTCTGGTAACTTCAAGTACAGAATTTCGCAACTGGTAATTTTGGTACTTTTTTTTATTGAGTTGAATGAATTTTTTTCTTATGGGTCATTGCTTTGAATTTTTTCCACTTCTTAAGAATTGGGAAAATTCAAAAATATCTAAGAAACTGTGATAAAATTTAAACCCATAATAAATTTAATTTTTTCTAGACGCGCAGATAACAATTACCAGCTGCAAATAAATATGTACTTAGATCTCAAAATATGTGTATACAAATAAATCGAAAATTTATAATAAATATGCATACGCCTGCAATCAGAACATATGCACTGAAAAAAAAAACACATAATCAGTTAATTTTTACTTCTTTTTAATTGGGGAAAGTTTAACAATTTTAGGCATTTTCCGCATTGTCAATGCATTAATGTTGGTGATTCGCAAACTAAAGCAAAATGTTCACCAAACACTTTTAGGGGGATTTTGTAGAAAAACATTAAATTTTAGGGGGCTTTAAAATTTTTCGGGGGGAGGGGGGGGGGGGGTTAAATACATTGACCTGGGAACACCATTTGAAAAGCTGGTGTTTATGAAAGGAAATAAAAACATTTCTGATGAAAAGCATTTTGTATTTTAAATACATATTTTTGTTACACTGTATTTTGTGTATCAAATACTTGCTTTTAGAATGCAGTATTTTGTTTTTTTGAATACATGGAATAAAAAGTATTTCTGTTTTGTATTTCAAATACAAAACTTTCATGTATTTTGTATTTTAAATACATCAGAGCATGGATTTTGCCCAATACTGATTGTATTACATACTAGGTGGCTCATTTTGCCCACTGTGCGTTACACAATTCTGTTATAACTTTTACAAAGTTTATTTCAAAAATAAAATAATTTTGACTCTAATAAATTAAGGTGGTCTGAAAAATATTAACATTTATTTTTCCCTCTGTTACGTTCTCATTCTTTCGTTGTGCAAACAACTTTTTGAATTTTATTATTGTTATTTATTTATTTTATACCTATTCCGCATTTAACATTTTTACGAGTTTTCTCTTGCAAGGGAATCCATGCAAACATGCAGCTAAAATATGTGTGCATGTATAATGACGTCATGTTGATTTTGTATGAATCAAATAAACTTGTGTTGGCACCTGCCATCATGATGATAAGGCAGGAGATAGTAGTGGTGATGATGGTGCTCTTCCTGATGGCTGGGGGTTGAGACTTAAAAATATATTGCATAGCTTGACAACGTAGCTTTTTGCATTCAAAGTTTTTTTCCCCATATCCGCATGCAGTTGCAAGTGTTTTGCTTGTGTTTTCAAACGGCTGCATACGGTTGTTAATATTTGCATTCATTTTTGTTTTGTTCTTAAATATTTTGTATTTATCAAACAATGTGTGAATATTGTTCATCTCTATACTGGTGGCACATTCCGTTTGTATTTGTAGAAATGGAAAGCTCAGAAAATAATGTGTGTGTGTGCACAGCTGGTAATGCTCAAGCACATAAAAAGGATCAAGAAAACAAGTTGATAAATGCTGTTGGCTGCTGCCCCCACGCACAACAATAACGAGGAGAAAAATTATTTGTTCTCCCGAAACTGGAAAATGTCCAAATGAAAACAGAACGTGGAAATGTACAAGCAATGTAGGTTGTGCTTACCTCCATCCTCCAGTCGTCGGCACCCACATTTCGTGTGATGAATCAAAACACCAACATTTTGTACATCACAAAATATGTTACAGACCCATATAAAAACCTCAAACACATATTGGCACATCGATAACTTTTCCATTTTCATTTTAATTTCGTTTGCAAATTGGTCTCATGAACGTATAATTAAAATTTAATGATGTTAGTTAGGAAAAATTTTAATTTGTTTAATTACCTGCGGGCGGTTACAGTTTAAACATTTTTTCTTTTCTTCTAGTTTATTCAAATCTAATGAGTAAGTAATTATAAATTACATGTTGTAATTTTAGGCCATTATCAATCAATTTTTTTGCCAATAGAAAAACTAATCCTAATTGAAATTGCATACATGAAAAGAGAAACAAAAGAGCATTATAATCAAAAATAAATTCAGTTTGAATAGTGTTTGTAATTTAATTGTATATTTCCAATTTATTTAGAAACTTAAATTTGAGGAGTGATGCGAAAACTGTAAATTTTTTTTTAATTCTTAAAGTAATCAAAAACTTTTGATAATTTGGTATTTTTAGAAATGCTTGCAGTGTGCAATTGGAATAGTGTCTGAAGTTTTAATATTACATGTTAAAGTCAAGTTAGTCAGCTATATGTATTATAAATTGTAATATATTTGTGAACAGATTTTTGTTGAAATGATTGCTGAAGTTGCCATTCATTATAAATAATAAAATAAATTGAGCCAAGTATGAGTGTGACACGCACAGAGAGGATCCCGTATTACAGTGCAAGTGGTAACCAAATGATACCCCTTATATGGGGTACCCTTTAGTGTTTAGCTTTTTATTGTTTCTGGTATTTGTTGGCGTAAAGGCCAGGCAAATACATACATACATCGAACAAATTTCAAGACTGACTTTTACGGCTCAAAAGTTACAGATAATTTTCAAACTAGAGGGTGTCCCCATGTATGGGGTAACATTCCAATTATTACTTTTTGCTAGTTTTAGAATTTGTTGTATACTTTGTGGAAATTTGAAGTCTCTATCTGTTATGATACAGAAGTTGCAACTAATTTTAGCTGATTTTCACAGTTTCTTGTATGGGGACCTCCTTTAGCTTTTATTTTTTCGTATTTTTTTTTGTATTTGTTTTTGTAGCGGGCGTATAACCACATGTTCTGTGACAATGTGAGATCTCTAACACTTACCGTTTGCGAAAATGGGGCCTGTAGCGGACGGATAGCGAAGTCCTTGGTAATAATGTTGCACATGC
Source organism: Sturmia bella (assembly GCA_963662145.1). Lineage (NCBI taxonomy): Eukaryota > Metazoa > Arthropoda > Insecta > Diptera > Tachinidae > Sturmia > Sturmia bella. The sequence goes on along the minus strand of OY759168.1, from coordinate 52,622,984 downwards.
ACTCTATGAGTACCGAACACTAGTCACAAGTAATGGTAGATTATTTCATTTCATTTCACCCTTTCTTAGTTTAATATTCTTTTATTTTTTGTTTAATATTATTTTATTTATTTCTTTATTTATTTATTTCTTTATACATATATTTATTTCTTTATTTATTTAATTATTTATTTATTTGTTAATTTATTTATTTGTTAATGTATTTGTTTATTTTTTTCTTATTAATTTTTGTATTTATTTTTTTAATCATTCATTTATTTATGTAAAGCCATCAAAGGGTTAATTAGTACTGAGCATACCGCAAATGTCAAAGAGGCAGAAGAACAGAATTTATGAGAGAAATGTGAGAAGGGATATGAAGAAAAGAAGTCAGTGGTTGCAAGAAGTCAGTCGTAAGAAGTCAGTTGAAAGGATCAATCTTGGAAGAAGTAAAAAGTTGTTCATGTGCATTTACAAACTTTAACTCATTTTAATTATATTCTGAAATCTAAATACTAATGTACAAATTACATATACTATGAATTTAAATAAAACTTTTAATAAAATTTTGTGTGAATAATAAAACTAATATACATTTACTTATTTATTTTTATTTACTTATTTATTCACTTATTTATTTATTTATTTATTTATTTATTTATTTATTCATTTATTTGTTTATTTATTAATTTATATATCTGTTTATTTACTTATTTATTTATAATTTATTTATTCATTTATTTATCTATTAATTAATTAATTTATTTATTGATTCATTCATTTATTTATCTATTTATTTTTCTAATTATTTATTTATTTACTAATTTATTTATTTACTTATTTATTTATTTATTTACCAATTTACCTATTTATTTATTAATTAATTAATTAATTTTTTTATTTATTTATTTATTTATTTATTTATTTATTTAATATTTCGTTATTTCGACCCCTTATTTCCCTTATATTTTATATATGTATTTATTTGAGCTTAAGGTCTTTTGTAATTTGAGTATTTATTTTTGTCAAGCGAAATAATGACAAAAATAAATACTCAAATTACAAAAGACCTTAAGCTCAAATAAATATATAAAATATTTATTTGTTTATTTATTAAATTATTTATTTATTTATTTATTTATTTATTTATTTATTTATTTATTTATTTATTTATTTATTTATTTATTTATTTGTTTATTTATTTATTTTTTTGTTTATTTATTCATTCATTTATTTTTTTAAATCTTTGTTTATTTATTGATTTACTTATTTATTCATTTATTTGTTTATTTAGTCATTTATCTATTCATTTAATTATTTATGTTTTTATTTATTTAATTATTTTTTTATATTTATTTAATTTTTTATTAGTTCATTTATTTATTAATTAATTTGTTTATTTATGTATGAAGAGATAACATTTATTTAATTATTTATATTAAATATATTATTATTTATATATTTAATTATTTATTTATTTATCTATTTATTTATGTATTTATATATTTATTTATGTATTTAATTATTTATTCATTCATTTATTTATTTATTTTTTTTTTTTTTTTATTATTTTTTTATTTATTTACTGATTTATCTTTTTATTTATTCGTAGATCTTCTGCTCTCCTTTGGATATTATTATTTTATTTCTCAAAGAAGATATTCGAAGGAAAGGGAAATATCAGCGTATAAAGAAATGAATAAATGGAGCTATAGCTCGAAAAATAAAATAACATTTTTACTGGATAGTAGTAAAATTATGAATTTAGCTGGAGAGCAAAAAGCTGTTTCAAAGCCACTACACTCCTCATCAGAAGCGTTGCCATTATGGTACTAAAGTGTCAAATTTACTTTTTTTTAATGCCAATGATATTCTTTATGATACCTTTTCCATTATGCTTATCAGTTGATTTTTAATGAACTCGCGATACTTCTTCCAACGATGGAAGAAAAGATGCCCAACATAAAGTGGAGGACTTTTAATAAAATGAAATTAAATGTGGTATGTCGGAACGGGTGATCCGATCGTCCTAAAATTTCACGCTAAGGTGTGATTGGGCTTCTATGCCATTAATGTGACGGACTACTTTACCTTTTAGCTCTTTAATGGCTTATCGACGCATACATTTTCTTCTTTCTGGCCCCAAAAGAAAGAAGTCAAATGGTGTCACATGATCTTGGCGGCCAATTGACATCGCTGTAACGTAACGGCCATTGAATTTGTCGCGCAAGAGCTATTGTTTGGTTAGCTGTGTAGCAAGTGGCACGTATTGTTGAAACCACATGTTGTGCTTATATTGGTAGATAATTCAGGCCATAAAAAGTTTGTTATCCTTTCAACATAGCGAACACCATTCACAGTAACTACCTGAGCGGCCTCATTTTGGAAAAAATACGGCCCGATGGTGCCACCCCCAGAACACAAAACAGTCATTCTTTGTAGATGCATTGGGTTTTCGACAATCACCCTTGGATTATCATTCGCCCAAATGCGGCCGTTCTGGTTATTAACGAATCCACTGAGGTGAAAATGTGCTTCATCTCTGAAGATGGGTTTCTTCGAAAATTTATTATCCACTGTTGACATTTCTTGCCACCATTTTGATCATTGACGACGTTTGAAATGGTCCAGAGGCTTTAGTTGTGGAGCCAATTGTAGCTTGTAAGCGTGTAAATGCATAATGTTCATCAGCGACTAGCGTGAGAGATGCAATTGTTGGGCACGACGACGAGTTGAAATGGGCGGCTTTTCAGCTACACTATCGCAAACAGCAACAACATTTTCTGCAGTGCGGGCAGTACCATCATGAATTGGTATTTTCACATCTCCTGAAGACCCGGTTCGTTCAAGTTTTTGAGCGAGTTTTGTAGGATTAAATTGACCGAAAAAATCAAGAAGTTCACGATATGCATTTTGATTTAAACGCCCATTTTCGAAACAAGCCGGAATAACTTTAACGCGTTGCTCAATTGTGTATTTTTTCATTAATAAAACTGAATTCTTCCGAAATGGAAAAGTGTCTGATGAAATACACAAAAAAAGCTTAACATTTAACATCGGCCTTTGAAGTTTCACCGCCCTTTAGTAGTGAAACTTTTTTTCCTCATGTCGGTAGAAAATTGATAGCGCAATATCGACAAATGTTTGTTGTTAGAATACGATTTACCCTCCTGTACATATTTGCCTATTTGTCAGCCAGTGTAAAGGGATGGCTCTGTAGCCACATGTGACAAGTATTTGTGCTAAGCTGAATTAGTAACTTGTCACATTAAACATATTTTAAGCTTAATACGACACCTCAAACACCTGTATTTATTATATGACTTTCACATCTGTTTTTGCTTCAATTTTCTATCATTAATTTTGTTTGGCAAAAACAAAAATACATTTTTACGCATTAGAAAATAATTTAATACACATTTTAACCTCAGTTCTAAATCAGTTTAACTTCACACCGGATTCAATTGTGCGATTTATGCTACAAATTTACAGTTTTTGGAAGCCAATTTGAATAAATTTGCCATAAATAAACAAAAACATTCTCCAAGTTAAAGGTAACAAACACAAAGAAATGTGTTTGTCACGAATAAAGCAAAATTTGAACAAATGTAAGCAAAGGCAAGGACAATGTGAACTTGTTTTATGAATGGTTGGATGGGGAGGGTGTGTAAAAAAGGCACAGTAGTCTGTTAACATTAGGAGAAAAGTTGGTGCGTACAAATAATTTTGAATAACTGTTAATATATTTAAGCAACGTTTACGGTAACTTGCTGTTGGCAAAATCAGATGCCGAAAAAGTAAATATATTCTATTTCAAATCAATATGACATTAAAGGCCTCTCCTTATTACACACATACATACTTCTGTTGCAGCATAAAACTGGCTTAATTTGTTTCCCAATTAAAATGTTGAACATAAATACGAGTATACTTTTTAATTACGTGTACTGCAATAAAATGACAAAACTTTCAGGTGCTACGGTGCTTTTTCTATGCCATATAAAAGTAACAAGTGGTCAAAACGAACCTATAACAATAAAAATAAATATCTATGTAACTTTCGAAACGTGGGTACAAAATTATATTCGGTTTCTTGAAATTGGCAAACATTTATAAAACCAAAGGCTGGCCTTTTGCCACAATTACTTTAAATCACATTATTAAGGAGTCACCATGTGTCAGCGATTTTTTTAGTGGTTGAGAAGGTAAATAATATAAAGAAAATGCAAACAAGTTGGAGCACCATTTTCGTCTGTATCGATTATTAAATACCCTTCACAATAGTCTTGTTCGTACGAGCGTTTAAGCTATTTGGTAGCAGTTTTAAGTTGATTCAAATTACTCAAATCATTAAGCATATGAAAATATAATTATTTATGTATTAAGTTTATCAGGCTCAAGTGCTTCCTATATTATTTTTGTGATTGATATTAATTAAATAAGACAAGGAAGATATCAAAGAGATTTAGCAGGGTGGACAATTAGTTGTTTCGAAGCCGCTACACTTTCTCGTCAGCACGCTATGATAAATATAAAAATAAAATAGAATGGGTGTGTTTGATATAACTAAAAATTTAGACAGAAAATATACAATAACTTTTTAGAAACATGAGCCCCTGAGTTCGAGGACGGGTGCTGACGGGTGACGGCTTCGAAACAACTAGTTGTCCACCCTGCTAAATATCTTTAATGTTTTGTTTTTGTCTCACTGAATTAATATCGATCACAAAAATAATATAGAAACACCTTGAGCCTGATAAACTTAATACATAAATAATTATATAAGAAAAAGTTCATATGAAAATATCGTGTAACGTTCTTTGTTCCGAATAATCTCCAAAACTACTGTATCGAATTTATGATATTTTGGTCAGATATGTTAACTGTGCCCAGCTTAAAAACTAAGCTATATTGCAATTTCTTCGAAATTAGACTCGAAATTAAATAAATCGCTCATTCATAAATCCATTTAATTTTTTTTTCTTTTTAAGAGTTTTAATTTATTTGAGGTCGAAAGTTTTTCGAAGTCGAAAAATTTTTAAAAACGTTCTCATTAGAGCCTATACATAATATTTTTCGACATCGAATTCGAAATTAAGTTTGAAAAATTTATTTGCTCATATTTAAATCATTCGCTCAATGATTTTAACCTGTGCTAGAAACAATTTGGCAGCAGTCAAATTGAAAGTCGTGGTGCACATTAATCAGAAATACTTCAACTTTACTTTTCTTCTATTTATCAATTTTATCACAAAATATGTTTCCTTAATCTTGAGGAAGTAAAATAGAACTCAATCACGATAAAATAATTAAAAATTTAAATTTTATTTCTTCTCTTGATAGAGCTTTTTTATTTCTTCTCTTGATTTATTTATGAGTTAAAATGAGAACATTTATTTTTTAATATAAAATTTGGGTTGTCTTTAGTAACGGGCTATCCGTTTCGTGGTTTCAAAAGTATATAACTGGAATTCGACATCTGTCAAACTAAGTTGTTAAGCCAACTTTTTTCTTCTCAGTTGAAAGTCTGACAGTGACGAAAATGAATTGCTTAACTATCACACAACGCATGGAACTTATCAAAACCTACTACAAAAATGGTGATTCTGCCACATCCTCATATCGTGCTTTAAGAGGAGATTATGGTTTACATAATCGTCGAACTACGCAAGCAATTGGCAAAATTGTGAAGAAATTTGAACAGAGTGGAGCAATTTCAAATATTGTTAGGCCTGGGCATCATCGTTTCGCTCATTCCGCTGAAAGTATCGCTGCTGTAAGTGAAAGTGTTGCTGAACACCCAAATGTGTCGATGTGTCCTCGTCGCTCTCCAGAATAAGGACTGTCTTACGGCGCATTATGGCGTATGTTGCATTTAACTCTACACCTACATTCATATAAAGTCCAGCTCACACAACAACTGCAGTCAGCCGTCGTAGATACGTGGAATGGGTGCTTGAACAACAGGAGGTGGACGGCGATTTTTCGAACAAAATTCTCTTCAGCGATGAAGCGCATTTCTCACTCGGTGGGTATGTTAATAAAAAAAATTTTCGTATTTGAGGTTCTGGGAATCCTCAAGGAATTGAAGAGAGGCCATTACATCCAGAAAAAGTTACTGTTTGGTGTGGTCTTTGGTCCGAGAGTGTGATTGGACCTTACTTCTTCGAAAACGACGATGGATTGACTATCACCGTCAATTCGGAGCGCTATTGTCATAAGATAAGCGAATTTTTTTGCCTGCTATTGAAGAATACGACTTGGAAAATATGTGGCAACTCGAGTGAATATTTGAATTTTTTTTGCTATCTGTTCAACGTCCGGAGATATTAACTTACCGATTTTACCCGTTTTTACCCCTTTCCCGTGCGAATTGCCGAAAATCCCGCCTTAATGGAGCCATATATCAGAAGAGCTGCCCACATACCAAATTTGACTACTCTAGCTTTAGCCAAACAATTTTGAAATGCCATATTCACTTTAATTACACTGTATACCTCTAAACTCTAACTTATACTGGCCTTAAACTGTTCTAATCACATTTTTCAGTAAATCATTTTTCCTAGAAAAAGTTAAAATCTTGATTTTTAAGAACTCAAAACAAAGAAAAAAATGGACAACCTTAAATACTTTCCAGTTTTATAGTTCATTCTTAAAGCACTGTGTAATAGAATCAAAATTAGGCATATCTGAAAGAAAAGGATCCTTGGTACGTACGTAATATCGTGTGTTGCCGATTTTATAGCACAACGTATTGAAAATTTCAAACTATGCTAGCTATAAACTATTCTGATATAGTTTTTAAGGTTCCGTATTTAAAAAGCGAAAACGGAACTCTGTTAGTGAGACTTCAATATCCGTCTATCAAAGGCTAATGCGCTGAAAATCGTACAAGATATCGATTCATTGAAAGACACGTTTGGTGACCGCCTAATTTCACGTTTTGGACCTGTGAATTGGCCACCAAGATCTTGAGATTTAACACCGCTAGACCACTTTCTGCGAGGCTATGTGTATTCATTGGTCTATGCGGATAAGCCACAAATGTTCGATCATTTGGAAGACAACATTCGCCGTGCTATTGCCGATATACGACCACAAATGTTGGAAAAATTCATCGAAAATTGGACATCCAGATTGGACTACATCCGCGCCAGCCGTGGCGGTCAGATGCCAGAAATCATATTTAAAATCTAATGCCACAAGATTATCTTTCGGATAAATAAAATTCATGTCAATTCAATAATCCATCCTTGTTTTATTGCAATTTAAAGTTCTATACATCTAAAAAAACACCCTTTATAAAAATCATCAGGAACTTTTAAGCCATAGATATAGTGACTTTAGTTATGCAGTTACATGGGTTCTACCATAACAAATACCAAAAATAGGAAAAAGTTGAAACGCAAATGGCGGCACCCTTTATTTCAATAGATATATATTGTGCATGCAAAACAGAACATTATGACTTTTGATAAGAACATCGTTCTGTTGGTACAGTACAGTGTTCTCCTGATGTAAAACGTTATTACATAAATTTGTATATCCTACACAAACACCTTTATACCATGTTCATACATGCGCCTTTATTGAGGTAATCGCAATAAAGTCCATTATTGAGCTCAATATTCCATACAAAAAGTCAATAAAGTTATTGCTCAATAAACTCTAAATTGCTTTGAATATTGAGAAAAAGATGGAACACAACACTGTAAAGGATATGTTTAATAAGCAAAAGTATACAATGCGAAATGAATGACGTGATAAATGTAAACAAAATAATAAAAAATAAATACAATAAAAATAAAAACATTGCAGCATTTCCAAAGTTTTATTTCTCTTTCTTTTTATTATTGCCGCTTTGGAGTCATAACATGAACGCACTACTTGTACAAGTTCCATATTTTTATTGTACAACACCAAAATCTTTTTAATAAAAGGCCGTTAGTTTTTCTTCCATTTTTCTGATTGGAAAATATTTTTCACTTTTTTTTCTCACTACCAAAACCAAAAACAACAACTTTTTTTCAGCTGTCAAATACTAATTGAGTTAGCGCAATATTTGTATGTATGAACGCAAAAAATATTATGTCAATAAACTGAATATTATCTCAGTTAGAAATACATGTATGAACAAGGTATTACCGTTTCTTAACTTAATATTAATATCGTACAGCACACTGAAGTACTCTACACAATGTTTATTTTCGAACACTGATTCAAAGGTTATTGCTCTTGCTCCTTTCAATGTTTTATTTTTGTTTATCCAAGTGTAAATATGTGTGTGGTTGTGTCTTACCTTAACGACTTCCGAATGTGTTTTTCTGTTTCCTCTTGCGTAACAAAGCGTATTTGTTAAAAGTATTTTGAATCTACTGAAAGTTTAGCAACTATATTCTACATTCAAACAAAATGGCAGCATGTCTTCTTCCTCTTACTTTTTCGCATTCATTTCAGTTGTAACATTAATATTAATAATAGTATTAATGTCATAGTATTTAAGGTAATTTGAGACCGCAGAAATACAAATAATACAATAAAACATATCAATAACAAAAGGACTCGTTCAAATGGCTTCGAATTATTCACACTCAAAGCTAGAACTACCAGCTGATTGAATTGAACCGATAAGCAAAATCATTAAAAGCGGTTCTGCCGGCCTAAATTGCAATCAATATTGAAAAATAGACTACTAAATCAATGACATAAAAAATAAAAAAACAGTTTACGCACACATGCCAACTACTACAGTTGACTTTGCTTCCAGAAATTAACCTGATTTCCTTTCAACATTAAAAGCTAAAGCCAATAAAAAAAAATGGATAAAACCCAAGGAAAAATGTTGCACAATCAAAGCATTTTGTTGCCAAGAGATATTTCATGAATGTTTAACAAAATGACACACAATTTTGCAACTTGGAAATTTCTGGTTCAGGAATAAAGACCGGATTTAAATAATCAAACCAAAAGAATGTCAAAGATGACAAAGAACATGAATACAATGTGAAAATATTGAAATTGCTCAATGCACGTAAGAACCATTTAAAACAACCTTCGCACATTGAAACACAAAATATTTAATTTACATAAATGTTTGATTTTTTTTTCCCCCAAATCGCAATGATAAGTTAAATACATTTCACCAGCCTTAAGCTGTTTTGCTACAAAACAGCAAAAACATTACATTTTAAGCTGTTTAATGAAAGGTAAAATAATTATAAGAATAAAAGTATATGCTAATGACTAGTAAAAATCCAAATAAATTTATCAAAATAATGATGTTCGAATAAGACAACTGTCGATTGAATGCAACACAAAGGAAATAAATTTATTTGCTGTCTTGCAATGAACAATGAAGCCATTTTGAATTATTCATCACTTTACAAGTTTCATAAAGGAATTTAAAAACTTTGCACCTGCTTGTTTTAAAATTATCCAAAATATTAAATTATGAACTTAATTATTTATTTGCAGCTGAAAAATACAACAAACATTTTTTGAAAAGGTTCATTTTTGGATTAATACATTATCCAAAATATTTCATGAAATCTTTTGATGGCCAAACTGAAAAACACAACAATTTTACCAGTCTGATTTTATTGAAATAGAATCACAATTAAAACACATTCTAAGGCTGTGTGATAAAAAAAAAAGCTTTAATTTTTTAAACACCAATACCAAAAAATCACATAGAAAAGCCTTCAATTCTTAAATAGTATTTGTTCGTGAAAAAATAAATAAAATTCTTTGTATCAAAAACTTTAACAGCAAAAACACAATGGAAAGTTAAATGTATCCAGACTATTGTTTATACTTTGCTCCTTTGCAAAGTATTTTGTCTCCTTTAGCTCTACCATTGAAACAGGAAACAGTTTTAACACAACTTTTTCTTTTCATACACTTTGTTATTTTTAATATGTGTAACTAATTAAATACCTGGCAAAATGTGAAACACGAAAATCCAGTTCTTATCCACTTCTTATCACAATTTCAAAATACATTGTTCTATTTGCACATTCCTGCCACACTGCTGTAATCTTTTTTGAGTGAAAAAAATTTTGCTCTTGTCTAGAGGAAAAGTTTAAGTTAGTTTATTTCCACTTTTCATGAATACAAAATTACATCTGTTTGGAAGTTTCTTTGTTAATGCTATGGACCCTTGCAGATTGTTATCTTATTTCTTTAGTAAGTCATTGTACAAAATACGCTCCTGTTGAAGGCCCCTGGGAAGCATAACGAATAAATATGAAAATAAGCCGCCAGAAAGAGTTCTGTAAAATGTGCGGTTCATAAATAAATAATAACCCAGGTAACACTTAATGATAACGATAAGTAGATCTTGTTAACTTTCAACTACATGTTTGTAATTGTTATGGAATAATAAATAGACCTTGGAAACTTTCAGCTGTTTTTTATATTACTTATTAAACTTAATATCCATTAATGATGGGTTCGAAGTCAGAGGCGCCTAAAGCCTCTGTCTTAAACTATTTTGTCTGGGCTTCACTACCAACGAAAAAAATTTCTCTTCATAAAGAATTTTCAAAAAGTTGATAAAATAAATTAAGTCAAGTACGAGGCTGGCTCGTACACTTAGGGTTCCGTACGTGTGTATGTGTAATGTATGTATGGAATGGCGTATGTGAATACATATGTATGTATATTTTATAAATTTCATCTCTCTGTTTTTACAGCTACTTTATGTTGTATGTGGACACCTAGTAATTTTCCACTTGTTGTTGTAGTTGTTGTTGTTGTAAATACATACACTGTGCGAATTTCGGCTCTCTATCTCTTACGGTTCGAGAGTTATAGCTATTACTCTACGTTGTAAAGGGACCCCTGGTAGTTTTACAGCTGTTGTTGTTTTTAGCAAGTGTTGTTGTGGAGCATATGTGAATACACATATTGTGCAAATTCCATTCCTCTGTCTCTTACAGTTTGGGAGTAACGGCTAGTTGTTACTTTACGTTTTATAGGGACACCTGGTAGTTTTCGACTTGTTGTTGTTTTTAGAATTTGTTATTGTAGGCCATATGCGAGTAAATATATTGTGCACATTTCATCTCTCTGTCTCTTACAGTTTGGGAGTTATGGCTAATTTTTACTCTACGTTGTATAGGGACACCTGGTAGTTTTTGACATGTTGTTGTTTTTAGCATCTGTTGTTGTACGGCATATGTAAACACATATATTCTGCGAATTTCAGCTCTCTGTATTTTACAGCTTAGCAGCTACGGCTAATTGTTACTTTAGGTTGTATAGGGACACCTGGTAGTTTTCAATTTGTTGCTGTCTTTGTCATTTGTTGTTGTAAAGCATCTATAAATACATACACAGTGCGAATTTCAGCTTTCTATCTTTTACGGTTCGAGAGTTATAGCTAATTGCAACTTTTCGTTGTATGGGGATACCTGGTAGTTTTCGACCTGTTGTTGTTGTTAGTATTTGCTGTTGTAGCGGCAAGGTACTACAACATTCTGTGAAAATTTCAGCTCTCTAACTCTTACCGTTTCGGAGAATGGACGCTGTTACGGACGGACGTACTTGTCTCGGTAACAGGGTTCCGTTTCACTCTGATGAGTACGGAACCCTAAAAATCAACTGCGAAGATTATCTAGTTTGACGATCCAAGTACACTTGCTTAAAAGCGAATTGAATCAATTGTGTCAAGATTTGGTTTTATAACACACAATCAAGTTTACAAGTATTAGCTGCTTGATTTGGGTTTCCAAATATTTTTTTTTGTTACTATCTAAAATCATACTTGTACTTCTGGTTTGTAGTCACATATTTAACATAAGCAAGAGAGTTTGTAGTATTCGGGTATAAAAAAAGTGGGGAAACTTCCGAAAAAAATATTACCTAAAATTTTCCACCGCCATCCTAACCAGCACCAGGATGTCTTGTATGACGACAAACCATTGTTTATTTTACTTCTCAACACTGTTTTTTAGACGGCATCAAATTATGTGTTTTTTTTCACAAATTATGAGTTGTTTAAGTGAAATCACAAAGGAGATCATTTTCATTCCCATTACGTAATTGTTTGTCTTTTTTCTCTGCTTCATTTTTTAATATTCCCTCAACGCTAAGATACTTGCTTGCCTGGGCTGATTGTGTCATCATTTTAACTTTTGTCTCATATTTCTGTCTGTTTGTGTCAGTGGTGAAAAAGTTGATACGATTGTATTCCTTCTAACCATTTGAATGAAAAAATTAATGCGGTGTATAAATATTTTTTTTTTTACCAAATTCTAACAAGATTAAAATAGGGAAAGATGCTAAAAGTTGCGCCGGTATCATATCTTATTTGGAAATGAAATTGTACACTTTTACTTTCACATTTAATATATGATTTAGTAAGCTTAGGTGAAAAGTTACCACTCCTTCGCTTTTACATCTTAAAGAAATTTTACGAATTCTTTCATCTCCATATGAAATTAAAAACCACACTTCTTTTTTTCACAGCACTTATTGCCCGTTTCACTATTTTAAACCTATTTAAGCATCACAAAAATACATTTTAAACAAAACCCAATTTGCAAGATTTTCTTTCTGTCTTAAATGTATTTACACTAACGCTTGAACAGGATTGAAATCTTGAAACTGTCAATTGATATTTCAGCTATACTAAAGAGATAAATCTGTTTAATTTAGAAGAAGAAAAAACTGCAAGAATAAAAAAATTATGATAATGGAGTGGGTACAAGTAGTGTCGCAACGAGCTTAAAGCTGGCAGAAAGGGTTAATAACACTGTGCTAGTTGAAAAACCCGACAGACGGGTTACCCAGTAGGTAGGCCTAATTCGGGTGCGCTGAATTCAGTGGTGCTAAGCGTTTTTTAGGTTAGCTCTTGTTTTTGAGATATACCGTTATTTCAAAAATGGAGGAAAATAACGGTGAAAAAATTAAATTTTTTGCAAAAGTTCGAAATTTTTTGTTCTTTAAAATTAAGTTATGCTGATGAATTTTCATACATTCATACTAAATAAACCCAATAAGCACAAATTTTTTGTGAATTCCAATGTTGAAATTCTAGTGTGAATCCGAGCTTGAACTGCATTTAAAATCCATCCTCTCTCCAGTCCGTTTGAAGTTTGTTAAAAACAACAACAAATTTGTTTGAAGCTCTAAATGTCAGTCAAAAAATAATAATGGTGAAGAATTTTACAACGCGACAGTGAAAATAGAGAAATTAAAGTGAAAACAAGCAAAAAGAAAATAAAGAATAACAGTAAAAAGAAATTTGGAAGAAATTAGCACAAAGGTATTTGTTCAAAGTCAGAAGCAGATGCTCGTAAAATTTTTGCACTGCTTACCCAGAATCACCGTATTCTTGGAAATGAACAACCAACGAACGAGGAATGGTCTGTCTGTTAGGACACAATTATAAACGAAGATGATATAGCTGATACTAAAATTAATTCTGTGGTAGACAGGGACTTAAAAATACAGCTGGCTGAATGGGCGATCCAACATAACATTGCGAATGCTGCAATAAACTGCAAATCCTCAACCAGCATCATAAGGATGCCCGAACTTTAAAGAGCATTCCGAAATGTCCAGATATTGAAGCTATGGGTTCGGAGAAGTTAATGTACTATGGCCTTAAGGATTCTGTGACAGATTTTTTGCTAAAAAAAAAAAAAGGAATGGGGACTAAAACCTTAGAGCTGAACTTTAGTATAGACGGTTTACCCTTAGCAAAAAGTTCAAATCGGCAAATATGGCCAATTTTAAGTAACGTAAATGGTTCCACTGATATATATATATATATATATATATATATATATATATATATATATATATATATTATATATATATATATATATATATATATATATATATATATATATATATATATATATATATATATATATATATATATATATATATATATATATATATATATATATATATATATATATATATATATGTATATATATATATATATATATTTATATTTATATATATATATATATATATATATATATATATATATATATATATATATATATATATATATATATATATATATATATATATATATATATATATATATATATATATATATATATATATATATATATATACACATACACATATATACAGTGGCTGCGTTTTGTGGAGTGAAAAAACCATCGACCTCGGACATGCTTTTAATAAGATTTATCGCTGAGTTGAATGATATGCTATGCCAAGGACTTGACTTTCAAGGGACGCATTTCACAATATCGTGTAGATCATTCATCTGTGATGCTCCAGCCCGAGCATTCGTGAAAGGGATCAAAGGACATAAAGGGTACAGTAGTTGCACTAAATGTGTCCAAAGAGGCAGTTCATGCAATGGAAAAATTATTTTCAAATATAAAATTGAAGCAAAGCGACAAATAGTTACTGCCCAATAAGCATTTGGGCTGGAATTCAAGTGGAATTACATTTGAAATGCAGTCACAATTTCCAATTTCCAGTGTTGAATTACAGTTGAATTCAATAGTGATTCCAGCAAAATCAACCATTGAATTATAGTCGAACAAAACAGTATCTTTACAGTGTAATTCCAGCCTTCAATAACAGTGTGATGCAAGTAGAATCGAACCTGTTATTGCCATAAATAACATACGCTTCAAACAAATTTGTTGTTGTTTTTTAACAAACTTCAAACGGACTGGAAAGAGGATGGATTTTAAATGTAATTCAAGCTTGGATTCACACTGAAATTTTAACATTGGAATTCATAAAAAATTTGTGCTTATTGGGTGTTGTACTGAAATTCCAAGTTTGAATTCAACGGTAAAAACACGTTCGGTTCGACATGAATTCCACTTCAATTCCATGCTTGACTTGAAGTGTAAAAACAGGTTCGGTTCCACTTGCATCACACTGTTATTCAAGGCTGGAATTACTGTAAAGGTACTGCTTTGTTTGCTTATCAAAAGAAAGCAATTTCAACTGACGGAAGTAAAGAACAACAACTTACCTATCGCTACCCAAATGGCAAAATTCCGTAACTTTCTAAGCAAACACTTGCAGTTCAAATGATTGGTCTACCGGATAATAAATCAAAATATATTGCAAAACGCAATTAAATGACAAACTATGAAACTGTACGTGTATATTATTTTTACTAATTTTGCGTGTTTTATATAAATACACCAAACTATAGAAAAGTCAATGTTGAATTTATAAGTTACGCAATTTTGGCTTTTAGAATTGTAAATCGTAAATTTTAAAACTTTTAAAGTTTTTGCAACTTGAAATTTTTGAAATTCTTATAATATTTGGCTCTTCTGAACTTGAGCGAATTTCGCCCGTTTCGATTTATTAGTTTTTACAATTTTAGAGAGCTTTATTGATATTCTAAACTTATAAGGTCTTAACGATCTTTTTAATGTTGACGTTTTTTTGGAATTTTCAAAAGTTTTTTCTTTCTCCAACCGTTAGTGATTTTTGGTAATTTCAGAAGTTTAGCAACATTTTTGTGATTTTTGGCATTGTTAATATCTTCATGATTTTTAGAAATTTTCGCGATTTCTAGAACTTTTGCAAAACTGCAAAAAATTTTGGAAATTTTTAAAATAAAGGCGATTTTGAATGATTTAAGATTTTTGAAACTTTCTAAACTTTAACAATTTCAGCAATTTTCAAAATGTTTGAGATTTTTGTAATTTCTACATTAATGATTTTCGAAATTTCCAGATTCTTGGCGATTTTTGCAGGTTTCACATTTTAAAGATTTTTTCAGTTTTTTTTTTTTTTTTTTGTTAATTTAGTAACTTTTACAGATTTTAAGATTTTTTTTATTCAAATATGAACTTAATTATTTATTTGCTTTAACAGCCAATTGAAATGTATTAATTAAGGTCCAAAAAAGGATTCATTTTTGGATCTGAAATAATACTTTTTTTATTTTTGAAATTTAAAAATGTTTCATAGTTTTTGCCATTCTATAATAACGGTACCTTTCTATGTACCAAGTGGGCCGGTCTCATGACAGGCGGACCGCGTAACATTTCGACGTTTTTCAAATTCTGAAAATTTTTAATTTTTACTAAAAATTTTCCGGAAATTTTCAATTTCTAAATTTTTGCGATATTTTTTACTTGACGATTTCTTTAATTCTGCAATTTGAAAGCTTTTGGTGATTTTTCCACCTTTCAAATGTTTTAAATTTTGCAATTTTCAAAATTTCATGAAGCTGCTTGGAATGGCTTCAACGAAAGATGTTCTTACTACCAAAAAAATTAACACAAAAAAATAGTTTTGATACAGAAATGAAAATCACATTTCTCATCCCTGATTTGTATATTTTTTATACTGATTTGTCTCAATTTCGAAATATAAAGCAAATACAAGTATTTATGAGCAAAAACAAACAGAAAGTTGTTGCTAGTAATTGGTGGCTCTTGTCAGACTTGCTGTCTACCCAATTTGGCAAATAAAATAAATGGTTTAAGTTGTGTTCTTGTTAATAATTAAAGTTAGTGAGGAAAAATACAATAGGGCAGCAAAAATGTAAGAAAAAAAAATAGTTCAATGACAAGGGTCTCATTATTTACTTTAAATAAGAAAAGCACAAAAGTCAATTATTATTACTTTTCATGACGACATCGGCCAAATTACTAATATTAGAAAGCAAAATGTAGCACTCAATTGGTGTGATGTTATCAAAAGAGTAAGTGGAAAAAAATGGTGGTATTTAAAATTTAGCAAAAAAAAAAAAATAATTAATAAACTAATAAAATGTATTTACAAAAAAAGCTCGAAACTCGTGTAATGTTTTCGGTAGAAACTGATTTCATACTAATAAAACTATATTTGTGTATTAAAATTAATTTATGTATTCCCTTTACTAATTTAATTCTATTTAAAACTTTTAACTTATTATACAAGACAGATTTCAGCCAGCTGTTAAAATATTTCCACATACTTTTGTTTATTTATTTATTCACTTACGCAGTTATGCATTTTATTTCAATGCACGAGAAAAACGAAACCCTGGGGCCTGGAAATTTAATTAATTGAATAATTCAATATATTAAAGGGTTTCTTATTTCACAAACAAACATTTTTAATTTAACAGTTTTCTGGTGAAATCAATTTTCTTTGAGTCTTATGGCACAAAGAAAATTTAAATTTATATTAATTTATTAATTATGTCAATTTAATGTCTCTTTTTATGCCAGCTATAATTAACTTTTGTAAAAAGTAGTAAATATTTATAATCTAGTTTTAGTTCTTATAGTTTTTATTACTCGACCGGAATAAGTCCTACTGGGTAAAAAGTAACAACTTTTAAGAAATTGAAAAGATTTTTGCATGCCATTTTGTCAAGGAGTTATTTCGTACACTAAAAGAATTTTTTTTTTTATAAATCCAATGAATTCCGAAATTATTTAATAAAAAAAAAAATTATAATTTTTGCATCAATTAATTCTGATTCATTACCCTTATATTAATGATCATTTCATTTAATATATGTGATTTTAGTCATTAAGCTAATAAAGTATTTCATTAGTTCAATGACAATTAACTATTAACTAAATGAACTGATCCCTTAAATATAGGAATTTGTTCATTGATCAAATGAAAACAGAACATAATTTTGATGGCTTATATTATTAAGGTTACGGATAATTTGGGTTTCAAGTTTGAAATATATAATTGGTTACGGTTAATCTTATTAACAGATACTCCAAAAAAATAAAAACACCATTTTATGCGTAGTGCTTCTTGTTAAGTGTTACTCGTGGTGGACTTTGCGAATTATTAAAATATTTTACTATATACACAAATTTCTTTACAAATCAGATGAAAGTTAAAATCTAAGTAAAAGACTACATTGATTTAATAAAATTGTTCATTGATTTTATGACATTTTTTCATAAATCCAATAATAATTTTCAACGAAATTATGAAAACCAATGAAGAATATTTAATAAAATTCATTGAATAGATCAATGAAAATTCGTGGCCGCAATGAAAATTTCCATTTTACTAATGAAAAAATGTTAATAAAATAATTTCCTTAAAACAATGAACAATGAATTTTTTCAGTGTAGTGCGGAGTATGCAGAGTTGGAATATGTTTTAAGTCTCTGGCAGAGATGTGCGGCTGTCATGAAAATGTTTTTGAAAAATCATGCGTAAGTGTGTGAGCGGGACTCAAAATTAGAATTTTGTGCGTGATTACATTTTTAAGGCAGTTTACGAAATTTCACGAGAAAGTAAAGACACTAACTGTTGTTTGTCTGAAACCACATTTGAAAAGCTGAAAGGAAATAAAAATTTTTTTGATAAAAAAAAGTATTTTGTATTTTAAAGACATATTTCTGTTACACTGTATTTTCTATTTCAAATACTTGCTTTTGGAATGCAGTATTTTGTATTTTAAATACACAACTATCATGTATTTTGTATTTTAAATACATTAGAGCAGGCATGCCCACGGCCTATACGCTTGGTACGCTTTTGTTTTTGTAAAAGCGCGAAGCATTGGCTGAGCATTCTAATATGTATACACAACTCTTTGTATGAAATACACACATACACATATCCCAAGCTCAAAGCAACAACGCTTTCATATGCACAGCAATAAGAACTCAGGCTTTGTTGGTACAAATTGGTGCCAAGCGTAAATTTTGTTGTTTTTTGTTTTTTTGTTTTCATGATTTTGTTGTTTTTTTTAATGATTTCGTTAGTATGAAACACTTGAAGAAATCATTTTTTGTTATGAGTTTATTTCTGTTTTTCTTTGTGTGCGTCAATAAAGTGTATACGTATTGGTGTTTGCGCTTCCATAAGAAGATTTTGGGCACCCCTGCATTAGAGCATGTATTTTGCCCAAAACTGAGTGTATCACAGACTTGTTGGAAATACGTCGGGTACGTATGATTGATATTATAAACGTATGAACTCTGTGGGAATACAGGACGTATACGTTATATTTTGATTTGTTGCTCTAGAAGACAAAACCTAAGCGATAAATATTTTGAAATGCTTGTGTTGAGAAAAGCAAACAGCATATAGTTTGCTTTAGTATTGGTCTACAAGTTGGTGTTTAAGTCTATCATCTATGCAAATCGCTTTTTATTTTCCCAATAACACATTTCCATTTTAGATAATTTAAAAAATTAAAAACACGTTAAACTTTTAAAGCCATTTTTCTCGGAATGTCGTTTTTTCAGTTATGCCACTATTCATGTAAGTGAGCAATATCTACTATCAGTCATTTACAGATTACTGCATTTTTTTACACAAATCAGTAAAATTTAGTGAATTCTGATCTTATTTTCAGCAATTAGTACTTATTACTGAATACTGACTTTTTTTTCAATAATCAGTAAAATTTACTGAATACTGTTTTTTTTCAGTAACCAGTAAAGTTTACTGAATATTGATTTTTTTTCAATAATCAGTAAAATTTACTTAATACTGCTTTTTTCAGTAACCAGTGAAGTTTACTGAATATTGATTTTTTTTCAATAATCAGTAAAATTTACTGAATACTGTTTTTTTCTTCAGTAACCAGTAAAGTTGACTGAATGCTGAATTATTTTTTCAATAATCAGTAAAATTTACTGACTATTGATTTCTCTTTTCAGTAACCAGTAAAATTTACTGAATACAGATTTTTTTTCCAGTAATCAGTAAAAAAATAAAATACTGAAAAAGTACTGGTGCTGAAAAATGCCCATCTATGTCAAATACTTGCTTTTAGAATGCAGTATTTTGTATTTTAAATACATGGAATAAAAAGTATTTGTATTTTATATTTCAAATACACAAATTGTATTTCGTATTTTGTATTTTAAATACATCGGAGCATGTATTTTGCCCAGCACTGGATATTCACAGGCGAAGTTTTGCTTGTGCGGAACAAGTTCATAAGATTTTATTCGCTTTGCTTTGTAAGCTCTGCATCTTCGCTAATAACCTTGGTGTCACAAATTATATAACACATTTACACTTTAGAACAGCTTCAAATAGAACACACTGAACTAAACTTTCCAACACACTCCCAGACACATAAACACACGTAATTTTTAAATGTTGTCAACATACAAACACACCTTTAATTCAATATTTCTTCCGCTCTATAAGCGACTCTCTAAATTATTTCCGCAACACTACCGCTAACACGAAAATTAAATGCACACATACATATACTATGTGGCTTCATATGTGTTTATTTATAGTCTTGGAAAGATTTAAGTATGTGAAAACATGCATGTGCGAACGTTTGTGGTGTTGTGCAATTTTAAGCAGACACAGTTGATATCTCGCAACTGGTACACATGCTTCGTTGGCCACTTGGCTGCTGGTAATGAGGCTTTAATTAATTAAGTTGCAGCTATTTAGTTTGCTCATAATTTATGCTTCGACTAATTTTCTGCTCGTTCGCATGGTGGGCCACTGCAAAACGTTTAAAATTTTGCAGCGACCACATTATTAATGTACCAAAACAACAGCGGGGATAATTATTGCGCAGGAAAATCAGCACGAAAAGATATCAACGGGTGCTCTACTTGTAGCTCTGCACATATTCTTGTGCAAGTTTGCTTGGCTGTGGCGTAAAAGCTGGAAAAAGTTTACCAAAATGTCGGAAGGCCTATTATCATATATATATATATATATATATATATATATATATATATATATATATATATATATATATATATATATATATATATATATATATATATATATATATATATATATATATGAGTGTGTGTGTGTGATTTAAAATTTGCTTGAATCAGCTGCACTCAGAATATTTTTGCAGTAACTGACCGTAGTTTATTCTAGAAGTAATCAGTGCAGCTATTTTCAAATGACAAAACGTTTAAAAAATACTGAAATTTTAATTTTAACTGACTTGTACAGTCACTGAAAAAACAAACTACAGATAAAAACGGATTTTCGCTCACAGTTAATAATGACAGTAGTAACTTATGTTACACATACATGAAGGAATCAAGCATATACATATTTATAATTTGGTTTCTACATATATATGTATCAAACATCCTCTTTACTTAAATTGATTGTTGTTAAATTTTTTCTGATTGTTGCGATGGCTGAGTAGGTATGGCAGCTGCTTTCAAGTCGAGATGCTGCATGTTCGAATCTCAGCAGGTTCTTTGCAATACAAAAATTAAACTAGAATAATATAGGTAGACAACATAATTAAATAAAATGACCACCTAAGAGAAAATAAAAAAAAAATTAAAACTTTATCACGCATCAATTATTTGACAGTTAGTATAAAGAAAAAATCATTTGTACCGATTGAGTTCCGTAGTTTTTTTTTTCAACATTTAAATTCAACTGAAGTAATAAGAAAATTGAAATGAAAAGTAAGTAGAACGGCTTTTAAATAAAGTTTCATTTATTTTAAAGAGAGTTTTCAGTTAATTTTACTGAGAAAGTTTTCTGAGTGTATCAGAACATCTAATTGATAATTTTTGCACAAACTGGCTATTATTTTAGTCTTTTCACTTATTTTTGGCATTTAGAAGAAAAATATTTAAATCGCTTTCTTTTTTTTTTAATGGCTGACTGATATTTTAAATAGCGCACTACTTTATGACAGTTTGCACACACCAGTCATACATTTTCGTGCGATTATTTTAAGACTTCAGATTTTAGGACGATCCTTTGAATACCATAACTTTTAACTTATCTAAGTGTTAAACTTTTACGCAAGTAATTTTTTATGACCTGATAATCGTAGTCGATTGCAGTAACAATTTGGAGATTCTGTAATATAAGTTTAACGATGATGAACATCTGTATTTCTGAGTACGTTTACATTAAATTGTTGTTATTAGTTTTTTTTCGTATTATTTAAGTTTTCATAAGATAAGTAAAATAAATTGTGATTTTATCATATTTTTAATATATTTATCTATATTTTCAAAACAAAATACTCCCACCTATTTAAATAAAGAAACTCTTAATGTTGGTCGTTAAAATGTTGATAATGGGCAATAAAAAAAATAACAACTGATTTTAGTTGACAGCGAATACCGTTGAAAATGCTACTGGATAGCAAAGTCGATGAAATATTGTTATAATTATTTTAAAGATACGAAAATTTATAGAACTTCATTACAATTACATTGAAAAACTTTTTCAAGAGCAGTAAAAAACTCTATAATACATAATTTTTCGCACCTTGTGAAGGTGGTTTCCTCTGTATTCTTTTCTGGAAATCGTTTGTATGCGTATGAACAGCTTATCGACATTAACAACAATCTTGCCTAGACGAATGGGGATGTAAGGCTTAACAAGGAAGTCGAAATTCCCAGGTGAGAGTCTTCACAGTTTATTGATAAGGAAGTTATTTTTAGCTGCAGGAAGGTAAAATATAAATCACTAAGTAAATTTTGACATTTTTGTCCCCTGGCCCTTTTTTTTTTAAATACATGTGAGAATATGTGTATTTTGTATAGCCTTACAAGCAAAAAATATTATATAAAGTAATTTTTAAAGTGTTCTAGGAAAATTTTTTATTTATGTGTATTTTCTGATTTTTATTGTACACAGAGAAAAATTTCGTGATAAATTATAACATAGTTAATATGTCAACTTTTTTTTCAAAAAAGAATTTTTATTATTTTAAGGAGGAAAACCTTATCGAAAAAATCAAGAAAATAAAAACTTACTACAGCTCAAGGTATTCTCATTGAATTTTCAAAACATTATTTTCTTCATGGATTCGAACCCAATAGCTTGCGATTGTCAGTCGGCCACTGAACTAACTTATCACCCAAGAAACTTAAATTCAAAAAAATACTGCTGAGCAAGTAATTCAATAGTTTTTTTTTTTTGTTAATTTGAAAAAAAAACATCTCAGAACATGTCTTGTATGAACACTCTACGGGATATGGGAGCCTTTTTTTACGTGGCCCAGACTAATATACACATTAGTGTTATTACATGTTTTGCCATATAGCAAAGCAAACACTTGCTGAAAAAGATGCTAGAGTAGTCTGGAATTTTTTAATAATTTACATAAGCAAAAGCAACTTCATTAAAGAAATCGTATGAACAGCAGTGTTATTTGAGAAATTCATTGCTATTTGTTTGTTTCACAACAGTTCTAAGTATCTAAAATTTTTCATTTTTAATTCCTGACAGCATAAAAGTATCTTGGCAAATAGCAGGTCAGCACGTAAAATATTAAAAGAATATTTAATATTCAAATTTATTTTACATATTTAAAAGCCTCCAGCAAACCGTTTTTATTTATAGATATTTTATGCGTTAAATGGTGTAAATTACTAATTTTACATAATTACCTGCGCTGCTTCTTATGTCTGGCTGACACAGCGGGATTCACTAAACTTATTCAGTTGCGTGGTAGCAGTATATGAATAAAGTGCGCACAGTAATTTCCGTCTTAATCTAAAATTTCTTGGCAAAGTTTATTTAAATTTTTAGCTTTTCAGTCTTCATTAAAATTTCTCAGTGACTTGCCATAAAAGTGTAGTAGCAGCATCGCTGGAGATCACTCAAGTGATCTCCAATTAAATAATTAAGTAGTTATTTCCAACAAGAACAGGGAGAAATGGAATTGCATTTTAACGCTTCGCTTAAAGACACAAATAGATGGTTGATAAACATGAGAATACAACTAAGTTTGCTACATCAGGAACAAAGCCATACAATTTTCTAATATTTAATACTCATACATATTTGTTGTAAATTCAACATACAAGGAGAAGTTTAAACCTAAATTAAAAACCAAATCATGCAAATATGTGTGTCCAACAAACAACCTTTTTTATTTAAATTAAATCTTATTTAAGTCAAACTTTTGTCATTGATTCAATGATATTCCTTTCCAGTTCTGCATTCAAGCATAAATTGTACTAATTCAGACAACTCTTGGAATGCGGATAATTGTTGAAAAAGGAAGAACACCAAAATCTCTTTTCAAACA
Source organism: Sturmia bella (assembly GCA_963662145.1). Taxonomy (NCBI): domain Eukaryota; kingdom Metazoa; phylum Arthropoda; class Insecta; order Diptera; family Tachinidae; genus Sturmia; species Sturmia bella. The sequence goes on along the minus strand of OY759168.1, from coordinate 52,599,052 downwards.
AAGCGAAGCATTCATAATGCCGATTTCTGTTCTGAAAAAAAAATATGAACTCATTTTGCTCCTTCTTCCTAAAAAGCGAGTTTCAATAGTTTAACGTGCTTAAGATCATCATACAACTAATAATAGCCTTTTTACACTGACATCAGTCATCTACGTGAAACGCTTGGAAGATGTTGAAAATGTCAAACAGTCGTTTACATTGATAACATCATCTTTCATCTCTCATTTATTTAGCTGTCGAAAAAAAAGACTCCAAATTTTTGTGAAAAATAAAAAAATGTCAAAATGGACTTGGAGGAGAGGAGGTATTAACCATTAGCTCTTAATTTACAAGAACAATCACTAATTTTAATGCAGTGCATTGAAATATTGCGGACTATCATGGAAGATGATGATGAAGATGAATTTTTGGTAGATATACATAAGTATGACCCTTCCCCGAAAGGTTTGGATGTTTGTAAGTAAAAATATTATAAATTGAGTTTAGTTTTTTATATATGATATATAAAATATATTTTTAGAAGCGCTATGGAACATTTTGGGAAAAAGATGTCGTAAATAATGATGATGAATTTTTTAAATAAAACTTTCAAGGCAAACGACAACATTTTCATTATTGGAGGAGAAGCTTGAAATTTTGAGAAAAAACGAACGCCACAAATTTCAAGCAACATGTTCTCCATATCACTTGACCATAGGAGGCGAACACTAGCTTTGTTTTGTAGTGCAATTAAAATAAATTTAATTATAATTAATTAAAAATTAGAATAAATTACATATTCCGCTCATTTTTTTATGTTCAATCTGTTTTATGTTCAATCTGTTTTCTGAAATGCCATTTTGCTAGTGATGGTACAAAAGCAATCGATTTTCTGCAATTTTTTTTAGTGATGGCACTAAAAAAATCGAAAGATGTAAGATGGAACAAAGTGAGAAAGCATCATCTTCTGCTGATGTAGAAAGATGTATAGTTTTCGGCCTGTACAATTCTTATGGGAAGATGAACGTCAGTGTAGCTTCATCAGCTAAAAAGTTGAGCATCTGACTACTTTAGGTTGTCAAGAAAATGTAGAGGTGAAAGGCAGCCAAATTGAGACAGCAATTCAATGTAAGATATGTTCATCTCTCTTCTGTAAATGTAGAAATGGAGTATGTTATTTTTATTGAAGTTGTTCTTATTGCAGGGAAAAGGTTACCTTATTTGTTGTATCATTCTAAAGATCAAAAGAAAAGGTTGTCGAAACTATGAATATATGTATATATAATAACAATTAATATACCCCATTCTCCCCTACAGTGTCTGTACAAAAGCATATTGAAAATGTTGCTGTGTTTGTAGAAGTGAAAACGGCATTAGTTTTGCTTGTGTTAAATGATGATTCATATGTATGCTTAGGTCACAAGGTCACATTTGACAATAATCTTTGTGGAATCTTGTTTTTCTTTTTGATGATTACCCAAAAAAAGGCGACAGCATAAACTAAAAAACATATAAAAACATGTGAAGCGTAAACACATTTCACAAATAAGTATTAACAGCAAAATATTTGGCGCCGTAAAGTCAGAGCAAATATGGCTGTGGTTAAAAAACCTTAATTTATACAAGCATATAAAGTAATTCACAACTCTTATTAAAAGAGATGACAGCAAAATTGCCATAATTCTTAGACGATAGATGTCTGTTTCAGTATTTATTCGAAGTGAGTGCCAATTATTTTGTGAAACGTGTACAAATAAATATCGTATACACGTGAAGCCTCCCATGCTGGCACAGTGATGTCATCTTGTTGTTGGGTGATATTTATGAAAAAGGCATAATTTTAATATGTATGCAGAGAGAGAGGAAAATGAAGCATGGTGGTGTGGGTGAGATTAAACGCTTGACTTGTTTTACAATTTGGCTATTGCTAAAAATTTATTTTAAGAGCATTGACTTTCACTGCAGTAGCAAAGCCTACTTATCAGGTCAATGCATCTCCTAAAACAAAAAAACAAAAACCTGTTTGTATTTGATTTTTACTGAAAATTTTAATTTCATTGAACTTCTGTATCGTAATACATTTATATTAAATTACTTTTTCTGGCTTAAGTTCAACCCTTGGTTTGTGACTATTTTAATTAATATCAATTAAGTAAAGAAAAGTAAAATCTAATAGCTAGGTGGACAACCGGCTGTTTTTGGGTAGCAAACACCCTTCATCAGCACCCCATGAACTTTGGACGTGTCACATTTCACAATTTTGGCACAGCCGCTTTAACCACTCGGCAACGGTATTTCGTTTGTGTAATAACAGCGGTGAGACTGTCAAACTTACAACAACCATATACATCTGTATAACTTTTGACAGTGTCACCTTGAAAACATTTGAAGGGCGTGATTAGTTTTAATTTTGTCTAGACGATAGTTTTCCTTATTTAATTTATGCTAAAACGAAAAAGCTTCCAGTGTCAACATATTGTGCAGACACTAAGCTTGTGTCTAAATAATACACATGTAGACCTTACGCCAAACTTTTAGCGCGCCTTAAGACCATAGGTCACTGGTTCAAATCCGGTTCGAAGGACCATGTTTCAACGGGTTTAAGGGAATGGGTAGGAGTAGCAAGATTTCTTCCAATAAATAAAAAATCCTAGATTGCCGAACACATTATAAAAGTTATATTTTTATTATGAAAATGGTTTTGGTAAGCGGGCAATAAATCAATATTTATAAATAATTCAGTTAAAGTTATTTTATATTTATATAATTATAACTTGAAATTAATAATCAACTACTTGAATTGCCAAACTTCTTGATATGTTGAATTCACTTTCTATTCTCTTTTATACTCAAGCAGGATTACTAAAATGTCAAAGCAGTTGGGACATTAATGAAATAACACAGGGATGGAAAATGCCTTACATTGTTTACTCAGGTGAACACATGAAATATTGTATCTCTATACCTTGTTTCTACTTCTACTACTGCTGTTTTTTTTTAGTATTTTTATAAACATACTCTATTATTTCCACAAGCACAATGTTCAAACAAAACTTTAATACAGTAAAGAATTGTATCGTTTCGCAAACTTTTAGTTTTCGGGCTACCGTTGGTTACTACCATTTGTATTCTTGAAATGTCAAAAAATAAAAGCTTTTTGTAATGTTCAAAAAGGAATCTAATCATTTATTTGCTAGAAGAGTCTGTATTATTCTAGGTCTAAAAATAGAAATTATTAATTGTTTTCTTTCTTTTTCAGAAAACTACTAATAAGGTATATTTTTAGACCTAGAATAATACATTTGAATTGGCTGTTATACAAACAATTAGCTTAATTTTTAGGGTTCCGTTCTCATAAGCTGAAAACTTACTGAGATTTCGCTGTCCGTGCATCCATTGACAAGCTTTGGCTTGTCAATGGATTCACGGAACTTGAAATTTTGCTCTGACATAAATTTTAAGTTGACCTGTATAAATTGAAAGCAAAATCTTCACCAAAAAATATTAAATCAATCCTGTTTTCTCCTTTAACTTCTGGTTGTTGCAACAGTTTTAAACACATTTACGAGTTCTTACAAAAATTATTCTTTCACAATTTGATTCTATTAAACTTTTTAGCAGAACTACTAAAAATATTTACATTTTTTGATTACAGTGTTCCCAGTATTCTTTTCTCTTTTCCACTTAAAACTTTTCCATGAGCCATATTTCACCACAGAAACTACTGTCTGTATTCAAGTTTGTGTTTGTTTTCATTCTAAATCTATTCATATATGCCATGAATAATTTTAACAATATTCAACGTCACGTTTATAGAGCAACAGCAAAAAAACTAAAGTTTCAGTAAAATACAAAACAACTTTTTCAATTAACAGTTTCATGAAACTCACACCGTAAGCAGCGTATAAAAATTTTCAAAATCAGACCAAAATCCATAACCTGAGGCTCAAATGTGTGCGTTTTTCTCCTAAAAATGTACCACCATAGAAACCATCATCTCATTAATTTATTTATGTAAATTTTTTTTATTTTTTTATTTTTTCTGGGAGAAATTAGAATATGAATTATACCAAAAATTTCAACCGTAAAAATCCTGTTGCAATATTTACATAGGGAAAACTAAACATTTGTATTTGTTGGCATTTTAGCCCCCAGCAAATTCATTAAAATGAAAACATTCAATATCTCATTTGACCTTCGCGTGTGAGAAAGTGAACAGGCAATATGAAAATTTCTTGAAATATATTCAAAACTGATTCCTGGTATAGAGTTGCGGTGACGTATTCGTGTCATGCATTGTAATTCAGAGTTTAAAATTAATTAAAAGGCTAGAACAATTTTGCGTTGTAATATGCTCAAGTATAGTTCTTACTAACTTAATTAATGCGTGAATAATAAAAATCATTAATTAGAAAAGGATGAAGGGATTTTTAGACAAGCTATTTGTTGCAATTATTACATTGCTACGCTGAAGATTTCAAAAGTTCAAATTCAAAAGTTCACTTTGTATAGCGTGATAGCATTATACTCTTGCAGGGTGTCCGAGAGAAAGGTATACTATTTTGTTTTGCCACGATTTCGGCAAATACTAGTCTTGTCAGTTCATATATTCAAATTTATCATGAAAAATTATTTGCTAAAACAACGTATTTTAATCGTTAAAACATATTATGAAAATCAATTTTCCATTCCTGTGGCGATGAAAAAGTTACATGAAAAAACAACGTGCCAACAAGACGCACTATTTATCGTGCAGTGAATGATTTCAAAGAAAGAGGGATTGTAGCTGATGGGCCCAAGCTTACACCATCATGCATTATAGGATCGGCTAAAAACATTCAAGCTGCTCAGGAAAGTGTTCAGGAGCTTGGTCTTCAAACAACAACCTTGGTCACAATTTTGTACAAAGACTTACATTTGTTTCCACGTAAGATTCAGTTGACACAAGAGACTCTTCCAGAAGACTCTTTACGACGCTGTACATATGCCAATAGGGTGTTACAGCCAACCCATGACAAGCCCGATTTTCATGGAAAAATCATAATGAGTGACGAGCAGCGGTAACTGTCAATGGGGTGCGGTATTGTGATATGATTGAAAAGTTTTTAACGCCACAACTGCATGGTTTGGGTTTGATTAACATGTGGTATGTGGTATGGCGGTACCACATCGCATACAGCCAGGATTACAATATAACTACTGCGAAACCTCTTCCTGCAAAAATCTATTTTAAGAAATGGTGATATTGATTGGCCTCCACGGTCGCGTGATTTGAATGACCCGGACTTCTTTTTGCGGAGATATCTGAAAAGCAAAATCTATGCAAACAAACCAGAAACGCTGAAGCAACTCGAACAAAATATTCTTGATGAACTAGTGATATATCGAATAAAATGTGTGAGCATGTAATGGAAAATCTGATCAAAAGGGCCCGTATTTGTGAGGCTAACAGAGGAGGAGAGTTATCTGATATTAAATTCCATACATAATTGCCGACATTAAATAAAGCATACCTTGTGAACAGTAAATTTGATTTCATCAATTTAAGACAACCCAACTGAAAACTTTTCATTTAACTTTAACTTGTTTCGTGTCAAATTTAACACTCTTTAGCCATTCTCTTAATGCATGTTTTTTTTAGGTACGTTTATCAAAAAGTGAACAGGCATATATACATGAGGTTTATCCAAATTTGTAATTATCAAAGGCTGCCACTAGAGTGTGCAACCTTTGTCACGGAAAATCCAACAGAGGTAAGGTTATCTTTTGGTTATAGCTGGATGACATACGTAGGTTCCAATATTTGACAGGTGATCTCGCAGGTGCGCAGTTCTTAGCAGCTTTCGTTGTATTTGCAGTTTACAACTATTAACAGCAACACGAACAAACTCCTCTTGTTGTAAGCGGGCACCAGTTCTCGACAATCCATCTGCCGCTATATTTCTGGGCACACAATAAGTCCAGGTAGCCCAAATAGCTCCAGGTCTAAATGTCTCGCTATCTGATTTAAAGATATCCGGCAATCACAAAACAACCTAGATATCGTGCAGACACCGACCAGCTAGCTTAGGACGGTCTTGCTGTCGTGGTATTAGTTTGTATTTTCTAGTGCCTTCCACCAAACCAGAGAGAGCCCCATATACAAAGATGGGCTTTACAAACGTACTGAAAAGCCAATAGAAATTTCTTGAGTTAATTGCCCAGTTCCAAACGATGCCTTTTCGGCACAAATATGAGGCAAAATCTAGCTGGCCTAAACAATCCGTTGCCATGTAAAACAGCATAATTCAATATAGTCAATATACAAGTAAAATAATAACTAATGCCGCAAGGCATCATGTCTAAGTCATTTTAATATAATAACCAACTAGAACTCGCAAGTATCTAAGCCATAGCTCATGTAATTTTGCTTTTTTTTAAGTTTAAAGCTGCATAAGATTGTAAACTGAGAATTCATAATTTTCTATAGAATAAACAAATAAATGATAAATCCTTCTCTTAAAAGTAATAAACTATGATTTAAAAAATATTTTGTTTTCTTTTTCTTTTCTTCTTTATTTATGAGTTTGTATTCTTTGCATTTACCACTTGCAGATATTTACCGGAAAGTTGTTTAAAAAAATTGAAAATTAAACGAAACTTAAGAAGAGTCTAGAAAGAAATGCAACTGATGTCAATAACAGAGGAATCATATGAAATCCTCTACTACTGCTTATCCCATACAAATAAACTTTCTACTTGTATTTTTTCAAAAACTGTTTACATAAATTCCAGTGAAAATCAATTAAATAGAGTTTATTTTTATTTTACTACGACTGGAGACCTTTGCATCAAAGAAAACGAATTGAATAAATAAAGGTATTTTTTAAAGCAGATATAAAAAATGAAAAGAAAAAGAACTTTATATTTTAGTGCAAAGAAATAAAAATGTAATATAGAATTCAAAAATAAGAAAATACCAAACACTTCAACGAGAAAGTAAAATCATCTGTTTGTGACTTTTGGTTTAAACGTGTTTTTTCTCTTAAGATTTGAAAAAAAATCATGTTTTTACATCTTAACTCTCAAAGTACTTTCCATAGATTCTTTAAATTACAAATAAAACAATTTCCTTTTATACACAAACAATTCTTTATTTACAGCAATTCAATTCATATAAAACAATTGTTCACTGGCGGCAGTATTGTTTGTGTACGTTTGAGTTGAACAATTTTGCATAGTAATACCTGAGGACACTATATCTGTAGACAATTTGTTTCACAGAAAAACCGTACGGCTGAGAAACGAATTCCGAACCCTGAGCAAACGGCTACAAATTATGATGCACCTTTATTGTGGAAAGAAATATAAATTTTGGACACAAGATCCTTGATCTCCTCAAAAAAAAAATTCATTATAATAGTGATAGAACGAAGTTACACACAACACACTCCGAAGGTGCTCCAATGAATCAATTGGATTCCTTACTGTTACACTGATAAACTTCTTCACTCTCTATCTCACTTCCTCTCTCTCTCTCTCTCTCTCTCTCTCTCTCTCTCTCTCTCTCTCTCTAGCCCACGATCGAGGCACCAGCCTAAACGTAAGAGTTGTATTTCGTTTTCAGTTTGTTAAGGGTATAATAAATAGTGCAGAGATCGGATGAAGTGAAATATGTCTTTTGCACTTTTTCCTGCTTTTGCCACATACAAAATATACTCAGTCCAGCCAACATCGCAGTGAATATTCATAGCAAGAACATTAAGAGCTTCCGCCTCCTCAACGCTTATACCACCCATAATAATAATAATAATGCAATGATAAAAAAAACCGCAATTAAATAAAATGAGGTAATTAAAAGCCACCACGGAAGTAAAACTGGGGTCTAGGGGTCGACCACTCTACTGCATTATACAGGATCTAGGAAAAAATATGCTAAGGGTTGTCGTGTTGCACCGTCAACGGTGGGAAATATGTGACCAGTTTATTTCATGAACGCGTCGTACAGCTATGGCACAAATTCTTTTTACAATACGATGTACGATTCTCTGGCTAGTGTACTATAAATTGATGCCTTCATTAGGCTGAAGTGTATTGCGTAAGTTTACGGGGATTTTGTATCTATTCCCCCCTGATAGTGGGACTCAATGCAGCCGTGATAAGACATCACCCCACACTGCAAGTTGCTACAGAGTGTCAATCGCATACCCAGCTGCCACAGATGATCCTGCTAGCTCTCTTTTTCTCTCTATGGCACGCCTGATTAACTTCAAGGTAGTGTTTGGGGCCATTTCCTAAACGCGGGTATATTATTCTATTTCAAAGCGGATATAGTTGGTATAAGTTGGGAAAATATTGAACTGTAACTTAGAACATTTAATAAAATCGAGACACTAAGAAACCTCCTTTGACGCAGCAAATATTGTTGTTATAAAGCATTGCGCACAAAACGTTTTGCAGACAAACCCCGTTTACTTTGTAACAACTTTGCTGGGACATTTTTTCCGTATAATAGCTGTTTTCTGTAAAACATTTTGGGCAGCCATGGATTTCTGTTTATCATACAGCTTTTTCTCTGCTAAAAGTCTAATCTGAAGAATTGTTTTTTTCTTAATGTCAAGTATACATTCCTAAGTCCTTTAAAAAGTTTTAATACTTTAACTAAATTGTTTTCCAACAAACTAAGCTGGTTATTCTATAATACAAAACCGCCAGAACTTTCCAGTTACAAGTGATATTTACATTTAATTACTGAGGTTTAATACAGATGAATGTATTTGATGAGTGTTTATTAATTATTTAAGTATCTTTGAATGAACACAGATAAAAAGTACTTATTTAACATTGACCCTGGGAGAATTAGTAAAAAGATGCAAGAAAAACCAACTGGATTTGCCGAATGCTTTACACTTTTTTGTTTGTATGTTGGTTATGGTATGTTATGGAATTTTCCATAATTTTGGAGGCTTTTAATTGTAGGCTTTTAGTAACTTAGACCAGTACTCTGGCAATAAGCTGTATTTATGCTGTGCATAGTATCGAAACTAAGAATATAGGTTTTGGGGTGGAGGAAAGAGGGAGTAGTGTTTATGTACGTTTGATATGAACATTTTTACATGGTACCCACGGCCACTACATCTGCAGGCAATTTGTTCGAAAGACGAACAGAACGCCGAAAAAGGAATTCTCTGTAAAGTGCATAATGCGATTCACTAACAACCACTGGACAGCAAATAGATGCGCTCTTGACGATGAACTTGTACTGCGTAAAACTATGTGGGTCTCGGGAACAAGCTGCTAGGCCGGAAAAAATCCATTAAATAGCGAGAGAATGAAGTAACACACCCCGCACTGCTCCACTCAATCAATAGCATTGGATTCAACACTGTCGCTGATAAATTTCTTCGCTCTCTTACACGCGGTCGCGTAGTCAGAACAAAAACTTTGAGGCACCGGAAAAAACACAAGAGTTGTATTTCATTTTCGGTTAGATATGGGTGATGAGATCGGATCTTTCACCATTCCAAAAAATCAATGCACTCTTTGCCTCTTTTAATAAAATGGTTATGGAAATGGCAGTGGTATGGTTGGAAGTGACAATAATATCGTTGGAAATCAAAAAAAAAAAAAAACCGCCATTCATGGCAATATTATGATTGAATGAAAGAGTAGCGTGGTTAGTGGCCACAACAGCCTAATCGATTAGAATATTTTCAAATAGCAGATTACAAACAAATATTTATACATACATACACATCTGTATAGCACTCAAAGCTCTTCTTTACACATACAATAAAATCAGTTTTTCATATGTTCCATAATTTGTAATGCACAATTGTCTCATTTCGGGCTTAATAAATTCGAATTAATTTTTTGCTTAATTTTTTCATTTCGATAAAGAAAACTTTTCATCAGTAAGAACATAAAAATTCTCAATCCCAAAATTAGCTGGCGATGGCAACAAAAAAAGACTTTGTTAAAAATAACTCAACTTTTCTTGTCTTCATTTAGAATGATAACTATCAGTTATTAAATAAATAAAATAAATAGAACAGCACACACACAAACACACATATGAAAATCGCAATTTTTGTCAATTTAGTTATCTCAGTAAATCGTTGAGAAAATCAAAAGTTGTGCACCAATTTCAATGAAATAAAGCTCATTTGATTCAAAATATATTAAGCTAAATGCTTTAAGACCAACATTGTGACTTCAGTTGCATTATTTTTTTTATGAATTTCTAAATAAGAATTTTTTTGTTTTTTTATATAAAATTGTTATTTTTTTCAAAACTACAACGATATCTCTGAAACTACTCGTTCAAATTAAAAATAATGTAGGCACGGCTTAAAGATAATTTTGTTGACGAATTTAATTTTTTTTTTTTTTTAACTGAATATGGTGAACCGTTTTCAAGTTATTTAAATATTTGTACTGGAAGCGCCTTAATTTTAGACATAACGGTATATCTCAAAATGTCGAGCTGATGGAGAAAAATGGAATTTAGATTTAAAATCAGCGACCTCAAGTTAGTAAAAAATTTCTATAGAATACCAACGACGTTGTGGTCGTAAAACAGACATGGTATGTACCCCAGCCACTAAGTCTTCAACTTTGCTTTTCTTGTGTCCTTTAAGAATGTTGATCACACCAGTTGTATCACAAAAAATCTCTCTTAACTTTGAGAAAGTAAAAATCGAACTCAAGCCCGATAAAATTATTAAAACTTGTAAATCACATAGTTCGACTATAATTTTAAAATTAACAATAGTTTGTTTATTATTTGGTTACCATTAGATAATGCAAAAATACTATGTTTGTACCAAACAAAGCTTGTTCACATGTTCATTATAAATTGGTTATAGATTTGATTCTTTTTCAAATGAATAGAACCACATTTCACTTTTCATGGATGATGGCTGTGTTTACGCTGACCAAAAATTTTTTATGACATTGTAAACAAAACCATCTTGTTTGTTACAACCGTAGGTACGTAATATTGTTGTCGCAACTATATTGTACACTGTTTTTTCGGTGCGTGTATACGTAGCTGAGATGTAGCGAAAGGCGATGTTTCAAAAATTGTGGGTTCTAAAGCCCAAAGTAAGGCATAAGAGGAAGTCATTTAAATGCGAAATACTAAAATGTTTGATATCGATTAATATACAGCCATGGAAATATGCCAAACCAGCAAAATGAGCGTGACTTTTGCAAACGGAGTTCGAAACCTTGTGTTTCAGATATCTTTAAAAAAAACAAGGTGTTCTAAAGTAAATTTCTTTTTAATTTTGGTATCGGCCTCCCCAATTTATATATTTAGAGCCATGTGTATTCATTCAGCATGTTGGTCATTATTATCTGCATTAAGCGAGTTTACAATATCCAATATAAATGTTAATTTTATCTTGTTTTGTATGCGGGTCCACTAGTCTAGAATACAATGCCAGTAATAACTACATGCAAAGCAGACCATAACTGGCAACAATTTCATTTAAGCTTTAAATTGTTTGCATGAGTGTGAGTCTGTGTGTAGGATTTTGTTGGCACAATGTCAACTTGAATGGATTTAGATATGGGTCATTTTTTTTTTTGCTTCTTGTTTACAAACATAACGTAACAATATTCTGCTATAATAAAAATGTTTGTAGAACAAATACATACATATGTATGTACATAAATATATCTAGTTCCTTGAATAGTCATAGAATGAAGGTGTGAAAGTGTGTTCAGATACATGTGCTGTATTTTCGATGTTGTTGTAACACAAACTTTTTAGAAATAAGAGATTCGAAACGTTTCAATATTAAATTTCTTGAAAAGGTGGATTTATTTTCAGGAAGACCTAATTTTTCTTGAAAACTTACCAGCATAAACTCGTTTCTTTTGAAGCATTTTTATTGCTACAAATTGTGCAATTTTATTTACACTTATATCCACGATAATGATCCGAAACACACTGTCAAATGTGTAAAGGAGTGGTTGTCGATAAACAAAATCAATGTTTTGGATTGGCCCACCCAATCACCTGTTCTCAATTCCATAGAGAATCTATGGGAAATTGTAGATAGGAAAATTCAACGAGACAACTGCAAAGGAAAGGACTCTCTCTTCACCCAAGTGGAATTGGCATGGAAAAGTATCTCAAAAGACCTTTTAAAGAATCTAATAGAGTATATGCCCCAAAGATGTGAAGCAGCGCTAAATAGCAATGGTTTCGCTACCAAATATTAGATAAAACTACGATATTCCTGAACACCCAAATAATGTGCTCTAGTTTTGTCACAGTAATTTTAGCAATAATCTTACCTTTATTTTAAAATGTTTGTTTTCAATGAACAACTTTGATAAATTTTGTTTGTTTTCTAATGGTAAATGTATATTTGTTGAGGTTTAATAGAAAAACTTTAATTTTAAACCTAAACAAAAATTGTATTCAATAGAATGCTTCAAAGGTAAGTTTCGGTCGTTAGTTTTGTCAGACACTGTATATATATATATATGCTTTTCTATATCATAACTTGTATACATCTAAACGTCCCATCTACACTAAGAGAAAATTCATTCATTCAGTTAGTAAATAGGATTCTTTAAATGTGTTCCAGTGCACTAATGCACAATTTCGCTGCTACATTGAAAAGAATTATTCCTGGAACGAACTTTTCATCTTTCGTAATTTTTGTGCCATATGGGTTCTAATTATTGAAGAATAAAGACATAAATTCATACAAATAAGTCAACTCATAATATAAAATTTACTTTTCTTTCATTAACTAATAGTACACAGAAAGAAAAGCTGGTTCTAAATTTAATTTGTTTTACTTAATTTTAGTAGGAAAGGTACTTGAAAATTTAAGTATGCACAACACACAAGTGTATTTAAAACAAGACGAGTAGGGATTACTAAAGAGAAACAATCCTGTTATAGCTTCAATTAAGTGCGAAATTGTTGTGTCTATTTATAACCAGCACTTGTGTGTGCTTGTTTAAGCATTGATTTTTTTCAATTGCTGCGATAGCTGAATTGGTAGATTGACTGGACTGGCAGTGGTTAGATTCCGGGCAAAAATCAGCAAAACGGCAAACTAAATTATAAATTATTATTAAATTAGGGAAGTATAGCGGAATATTTCAGGTACGAATTTAGGATTAAATAGGCTTCAGAAACATAGAATAAAGTTCATAATCAATCGTCACATTCAAAACAAATGCAATCCTGCCGTACTTAGATCAATGTCAAACGACGTAAAAAGTACTGTAAGCTCCAATGTTCTTAAATCAAGAGCGGCAGTCTTGTTTTCAATCTCGGATTTGAGCTACATTCCATGCGAAACCAGGATTGGATATGGATAAACACAATCCGAAACTTGAAATATGGCTAAAATTCAGTATTTAGTGCTTGAAAAATCCGTACTTAAAACAGGCACAACGTACTTGATTTGAGGAAATCCCTACATATCGTACTGATATAATCTGGAATTGATTGAATTTCAACAGGTTTGAGTTGTTTTTTCAGTGTAACATAAGGAATTATGTAGGGGCTAAAAAACTTGGCCAGCTTAATGCTCAAAAGATCAGTTATGGTTAAAACTCAAGCTTAACAAAACTTTTCTGTAATTTAATTGAAGCTTAACCGTAACTGCAATAAATCAATAAACCATATCCTGATTTAAATGGGAAATTTTCGACCCCATGGAGCTAAAAATCACATATAGTCCTTGAAGGAATTTTTCTGATTTTTTCAATCATTTAAATTGGTACAGATTATCTTTAGATTCTTTTTATTAATGATCAATTACTCAACAGAAATCAGCTGAAGAACAATAATGTAATCATCACGATTCTTTTTGAAAAATAATGTAATTGATTAGTAATCGTAATGAAAATTTAACAGTTCTGAATGAAACCTTCTTTCTTAATTGCTCAAAATTCTTCATTACCAAGTTATTAATGAAAAAACTCATTTATAGGTTGATGAAATTCATGCTGGGTATGAAGCCTCCCCTCTTAGTTAAAGTTATGTTTTTTAATGCATTTTAATTTCCCATTTTCAAGACGGAGACCCAATTTCAATGCCGTTTCATGCAATCATCAAGGGGCTGTCACTAAACTCATGTTTTGAAAATGATACTTTTAAGGGGGGCGAATGCTCATACGCCCATAAATTGAAATACAAACCTTTAACAAGTGAGTAATTTTAATCTCAATAAAAGACTTGCAGTTAGATTTTCCAAGCTAAAAAAAAATAGCACATTTTTGGGTTTCGAAAAAAATACCCCACTGTGCCCTGAACGTTACCGGAATAAAGCTAATTTAAATAAGTTATTTTTTAAACTCGGCTAACTTGATTAAAAACAAAATATGTATCTCTTATTACTTATTATTAGATTAAACACTGCTCTGCCCTTTACCACATACAGCACATACCTTCTGCACAATATTGTACAACACTTTTACAAATGAAAACTTAAGCACGCACAATTTGAATTAAAACTTTTTCTCCGAATTAACTTTTAAACTTTAAAATTATTTAGAAAATTTCATGTGAAAAAACTACACAAAAAAAAACTTCCTTTAACAACATCAACTTAAAGGTATGTATGTATGTGTGAAATTTTATCACATTAAATATTTAAGATTAACCGTCTAATTCATAAAAATTATAACAGGTTTATAAAGCTCTTATTTGACAGATTTTCCATACAAATATGTCAAATAGCAGTCTTATAAGCCTGTTATAATTTTTATGAATTAGGGGGTAAATATTTAAACATATTAAGTGACTCAGTTTAAATATACATAACATTGTTTTGTCCCCCTTGCATTTGGAATGCTCGGGGGCTTTGGAAATTGTTTCACTTACTAAATGTTTTCAAAAGCAGCAGTGAAAAGTTAACAACGCCAGTCGTTCAAATCAAAGCAGAAACAATGTTGCAGAGAGTGAAATAATATTATTATAAAATATTTTTGAAAATAAACCCAACAAAGATTTTTCTCCCAAGGTAATATGCATACAATTTTTAATTTGAAACAAAGGAAGAAGAAATATCATTGCATTGCCCTAGCAGAAAAGTTTTGTGTTTGTGTAACATTTTAAGTTAAATATAGAAAATAAGTTGTGAAAATGAGTTTTTTTGTGACTTAAACCGATTAAAACTAAAACTTAAATAAAAAAAAGTATAAACCTTTTTTAAATTTGTTTCAGTACTAATTTTTCTACCTCATGGCTTATTTAAAAAATGGTCTAACCAAAACAAAAATTTCTTACAGGGCTATATTTTTTTCGGGAAGGAAGGGAAAATGCCTAACGCATTCAGACACTATCGTCACAGTTTGGATTTGTGGAGCTTGCATCCACTAAAAACCCTCCCTTTCTATTCTTCGGCGGTACACCTCTATCCGATGTTTTATATTTTCAGTGACTCTGCAGACATAAAAGAGTTTTAATGTCATCATTGTGCCGATTTACCTCCACCCTCAACTCTTGAACTATTATTTGCTTCTTGTCGTACAATTTCGCTTTTCAATATCCTGAAAGGCAGTCGTTTAATGGTGTCCCAAAACATATGATCGTGGTGGCCATCGAACTTCCCGCGGAAAAGAGAACTTGTCTTATCATCTTGTCGAAACTATATACATATATCGTCCAGGTGTATGCCCTCAATTTCTGGCCACGAAAAGTCCGTTCGCATTTCACGATTTCACGAAAATTCTTCCAAATATGAAAATGAATTTAGCGTAATATATTTAGAATAATTATTTTACCTTTTAAGTTGATCGTGGAATAAAAAGAAAAAACCAATATCAAGTTGGCTTTCAAGTTCCAAAAATATGTGTATGTTAGTAATAAATGTGAATTGAATGTCTTGCAGCTTTTAATTCAAACTGAAATAAACATTGAACATGAAATTATTTTAAATAAAACTTTCTTTATCGCTTAGATTTCCTCAGTTTAAAATTTACGTATTTTAAGCATTTAACAAACGGACAAAATAAATCTTCTCTAGCCAACAGTGTTATTATTGGAAAATACTATCTGCATGTTTTTGTGTGAAATAAAATATGTATGTACTTTCTTATGAACGAAATAAGAAAAAGTCCTTGCAACAAACAGTTCATTCAACCGAAACCATATGAACCAAAATACATTGTACGTTACTAGAGCATACACACAGAGAACGAGAGAGAGAGAGATGAATAAGTTCTTTTTGTGTAACTCGAATGAAATTGGTATTAAATGCTTCCGTACGTAAGGTATTATAAATACATTTATTTATATTGTGAGGCAAGTAGGCTTTCGTCCTGTTCCAAGTCTCTATGATTCTTGCTTTTTTATGTGTTAAGAAAGAAAAAAACTGACACAAACTTACTGTGATTATCTTTTTGTATGTATCAATTTCAGATTTTTACAATCACTGCTTGTAAAGTGTTAAATGATGTTTTATTTTTTGGAACACATTAGGTTTAAATCTTTAATTGTTTTCATCATCAGATGGCCTGATTTCAAACGAAAATATTTAGCATTATGTAGCTTCTGTTGAACTTAAGATTGTGCGTTAAAAATAATATTGATGTTTTTATGGTATTGAACAATAAAATCATTGAGGATTAATGGAAAATTGTTTATAAAAAATACATGATTTGAGAAGAAAACTTAATACTAGTAAACATTTATCGTTTTCTTAGGAGAATTTCAGAAAACACAGAATCGGCATGAAGAAGACAAAACTGGGCTTTTAATGTACATACATATGTATTTTTCTTTAACATTGCATAGCACTGCCAATCTGGTTTAGCTTTGCAAATATCTACTCAGAAAAACTAAGAAAACTGCCAAACTACCTAATACAATTAATATGAGTTTCTGTTTGAAATGTTTTTAGGCTGAGAGAAGTCCCATGAAGAAAAAGACAAACCCCCTAATTCATAAAAATTATAACAGACTTATAAGACTGTTATTTGACATATTTGTATGGAAAATATGTCAAATAAGAGCTTTATAAACCTGTTATAATTTTTGTGAATTAGACGAAAAGTGTTTTGTATGGAGATTAATATTCACTTTCATCTGGAATAAAATCTAGGAGAAAACTTGTTATTTACATTTTTTTTTTCAGTTTCCGCTAGTTTTGGTAAGAAAGCAAACTCTATGGAAAAAACGAGAATTCCTTATTGATTTTATACAACCTCATTAATTTTTGCAAAAAGTGTTGCTTATCGACGCTTTAAACGGCAATACCAGACGTACGTATCATGAAATTCCATACGACAAATTTTTTGAACTTGCATGATTCCCCAGAGAATAACAAAAATATAATAAAAACATTACTGATCTAATGGTGTGCGAGGGCTTTTTCTATGAACAAAGAGAGCCACATTACTGCTATCCGTAATTTTCTCAATTTCTCTCCGTTTCATTATATACTGAGTTTCAACGATCTCGTTCTCTTTCACACAAAAAAAAAAAATTTAACATGTTGTACCTAAAAACGCACCGTTTTAGAGTCGCTTTAGAAACATGAGCTGCTGAGTTCAAGGATGGGAGCTAATGGAAAGTGTGGTGGCTTCGAAACAGCTAGTTGTTCTTAGCATTTTCTTTGTCTTTTTTAATTAAGAACAATCACAAAAACAATATAGAATGATCTTAAGCCTGATAAATGTAAAACAAAATAAATTTAAACCAAAAGTAACCAAACGTGATATGTGTAGATTTGTATTGCTATTGTATAGAATGTTATTTGTTTTTTATTTATTTATTTATTATGCTAAAACTTGACAAATGTAACTTAAACTATTAAAATAAAAAATAAAAAAACATCTCCTGAAGAAGTCGACAAACATTATCGACGAAACGTTGAGAGAAACCCACGATGAAATAAAATTGTTTTATTTACATCTTGAGAATAAGGCATGATCATTATTAGCCCAAAAAGTCAATCTTTTTAATATTAATCCTGCGATTGGTCAAAAATAAATTTAAAATTATGAATATCCTTCTTGATGTTTACAGTGAGGTTCTGCCTATTAAGTCAATAATAAGATTTCCTTAATGAAAAAAACCACAGATATAACTTTGTTGTAATTTATTAGATTTTATTAGACACTGTTTTCTCTGTGTACGAAAAGCACAGCCTTTTGGGAAAATTTTCATTAGGAATTATGTATTTTATCAATTACATATGCAATTTTTACAAACCTTGGAAGCAAGTATTTACTAGTAAACATATGTTTGTGATGCTGCTTGTAGTTGCGACAATTTTCATTTACGACTCCATAAGGTACATAGATTATGGTAGGTCAATTTAGCAATCGATATTTCAATATGCCATCGATTTTTCAATAGCTTTTTATCCTAGGAAAAAGAACACGAGAATAACATACAAAAAAGTAGTATTTTCAAATATGATAGTCCTCCTAAAGAGTTTTGCTTCGGGGTCAGTTTGTTAGAAAAAAATTATTGGATATCGGCCGTACATTTGCCTAACTTAAGAGCACCAACTACTAATCAGTCCTTTGACGACAAGCATTTGGGTATTACATCGAAAATTAAATTTTCTCACCATTACACTATATGGCACCAGGCTGCCCGTAGAAGAGTTAAATAATTTTTCCCTCCAAATAATTTTTCCGCGAAATTTCTTTTGAATATACCGGGGGTACTCCAAACAAAAAAAAAATCCCGATGTCACGAAAATGATTTTTTCAATGTAATAGTAAAACTTTTATTTTCTTTATGACAAAAGCTATTGAAAAATTCTTTTCACAATACCGACAAAAATATTTTACAAAATATCACAATAGCATACAAAACAACCCGAACTAATGTATACATACATCAACGTGAATTTTGTGAATAGTATTTAATTTCGTAAAAAAATAACATAAAATATCTCTGTCATTTTTTTAATGTAAATAGAGCTCTCCAAATTTGTTAATATTCATTGAATATACATACTATTTTTCTTCTGCACTAAAAGAATTTTGTTCATAAATATAGTAAATTTAATAACCAATGAAGAGATGCGATAAATAAATAAATGCTAATTCATTAAAATTATAATAATGATAAAATGAAGTAGTTCGTTGTTTGTTCATTAACCAAATAAAATGATTCATTAAAGATATGAATTTCTTTAAAAAGAGCTGATGAAATCAGAACGTTTTTTTTAACTAATGGGTCCGCCATCTAACGGTTTTTTTCAACTAGTGCTTATTTCGTGAATGGTAACACTTTGCTCATGTCTGATTTGACAGATAATTAGTTTTATCATTCCGCTGAACGAACATGGTTGTGTATACACTTTGCTAAGGGGGCCTGCGATCGACTTACAGAAGATACCGATTTTGCCAGCAAAAAAAAAAGAAATCATCTGTATGTATGTACACCAGCAAAATTGTTGCATTTGGGGCACAAAAAACCCGCACGCATACATTGAAAAGCCAACGCACCCAAAACGAGTCACTGTTTGGTGCGGATTTTGGTCCAGAGGCATAATGAGGCCATTTTTCTTTGAAAATGGCAAAGAGTAGCCGTTACAGTCAATGGCGATCGTTATCGGGTCATGTTGAACGAAGTTTTGTTCACAAGAATTAAAGCGGAGGATATTGGCAACATTTGGTTTCAACAGGACGGCGCTACGTGCCACACAGCCGAAGCTACACTCGATGTTTTGCGCTGTTTTCAAAAAAAAAGTTATTTGGCGGATCTTATATAATGTTAAGGTTGCGGATAACAGATATACTCCATTAAAAAACAAAAACAAACACCTAAAACTCCGTTTTATCTGTGACATTCTTCAGCTGTTACTCGCAAGTCCTCTACTAAACCTTTGGGAAAAACTAAAGTATTTTACCATGTTTCCAATTTTCTTCATAAATCAAATAAGATTTGAAAGGTGCTTTTCTCTTACTCTCTTACTGGTTTAATAATATCATTCGTTGATCTAATGGAACTTTTTCATGGTTCCGAGGATATTTTTTAACAAAACTAAATTTTTAGGGAAATGATTTTATTAGATTTATGAAATGATTCATTGCCGCAATGAAAATATTCATTTGTGCTAGTGCGGGGTGGTAGGACTTTCACAGAAGCATATATAAATACATATGTAAATAGAACAAAAATGTCATGCTTCCTAGAAAGCAACTCGATGAAATATATTCTATACTGGTAGTATTTAAAAAATGTGGCTAAAATTACTTATTTGAATGTTACATTTTCTACTGTCCGATTTGATGAATCTTTCCCAAAATTTTTTTGAACAGCCCTGGGTTTTAAATTTATATTACTCACATATGCCGGTAAACCTTGTTTTCGAAACTCATATTATGATATTTTTTAAAAGGAAAGGTTAAAAGAGAATACTTCATAAATACATTAAAGTATTTTTAATTGTTTACCACTTTATAATAATAAACATTTTATTGTATGTTTCATTAGTTGATCCATATGAAGCTTAACTATCTGTAATTTTTTATCCAGATTTAAAAATTAAATGGTCAACAATGCGATGCACACGTGTATTTATGTGTATGCTTTTTTTGCTGTTATGTGTGCATTCGTTTTTAGCAGTATAAAAATAAGCTTGAATAAGTTTTCTCTTTTTATCACGTCTGATTTATTTTCAACTTTTTATTTTGATTCATCAGCAGCACATTATCAGTGCATTCAGACAATTAATGAATAAAGAGAAAAGTGTACTGGCACACTTCACACAAAATGCTTTTGTTTTAAATTTATGTGATGAAAGGCAATTGTAGTCTTCATAGGATAAAGTGAAATTGCACGATTTTTTGCATTTTAATCTACTTAATTATACAGTAAAATACGTATGAATATCCTGGGTTTTATATTATTTGCTGATGTTTTTCTTGTCAGGAAATATTTAAAATAAAGCGGATGTGGAGTGAAGTGCTATAGTACAGAGACAATTGGCATATTTGGATTTAAACAGCAGCCATTTCTGCACTATTGCTTTTAATTGAGGTCGACTTTTACACTAAGTTCTTATACAGAGCACAGTATGTGGTGTATTATGGGTAGTTCTCATAGTTCATTTATTGAATAAGTTTTACCACGAAAACTGGTTCATTGTAAAACCATGGTCGCATGAACAAATATTTTCCCACCAACAACGTGACCACTAATTTCTTATTAACTTCTGTTTCAACCTAGAACATGAATGCATATAAACAGCTAAAAATGCAAGTACATTATGGTTTGCCGCTTTAGCAAACGATATTGTGGTATCGGGTTTCCATAGCTGTTGGCATGAGGACATTACCACATGTCAAAAAAACCATTTTCAGCGGTCCAATTTTTTTCTTTCTTATTTTTTCACGGTAGCCTCCCATGTGAGGAATGGTACGGGATGGGTGTCTTTGAAAACAATATCAAAAATATCAAATTATT
Source organism: Sturmia bella (assembly GCA_963662145.1). Classification (NCBI taxonomy): domain Eukaryota; kingdom Metazoa; phylum Arthropoda; class Insecta; order Diptera; family Tachinidae; genus Sturmia; species Sturmia bella. Next base: position 52,577,681 of record OY759168.1, on the reverse strand, counting down.
GCTGGTTAGTCATACATTTGAGTTCTCTATGGCAAACCTGGAACTGATTGTGATGTGATAAAGGAAAAATTTGCCACGCCTGTAAAATGTTTTTTTTTGTATGACGTGGTGAAACTTGTTTTTATTCCGAACGCTAAGGAGAAATTCAGAGGCACAATATCGACAAATATGTGTGCTTAAAAATCGACAAACTCTAACCGAAATATACCTCGATACAGCAACAAATAGGTGCTGTTCACAAATTACGTAAAGCAACTTTTGTGGAAAAGAAAATTGTATTGATAAAAATTAGGGATTAAAAATTGGTACATTTCAATTATCGGTCCATGAAATGGTAAAATACTCATCCATTGAGAAAACATGCATTTTATTTCCTGCAGCTATATCGTCTACAATCTTTTCACAATAAATGTACAATAATTTCTGTTACAAATAAACGAATCAAAATTTTGCATACAATAAATAATATTTTTTTGTTACGTAACATTTTTACGAACAGCCCCATAGCATGAAAATTAGAAACAAGGAAATAACGTAAAATGCATTAAATTGTACCAGAGTATATTTTAAAGTTGTATTTATTTGTTCATAAAGCAAATATAAAATTTATTTCTATTACGAAAATTTTGCGAGGAAATACAAATCTGTTCAACACTTAATATTTGCTCTTTGAGCGAACATAACCTCAAAACATGCTCTTGTGAAATATAGTGTTTTTAAACTGTTTTGAGATTTTTGTTTTCGTTGTTGTAGCCGTGTGAATGTATTTTTAGTTTTGGTTACTTGTATGCGCATATTTGTCCTAAATAAAACTGCACAAGAAAGTAGTGGTCACAGTGTTTTTTAGTTTTGGCTAAAAATAGGCAACTATTTGCATATATTTGACCGTAGCATACCAGATTTCCAGCATTTCCTGAAATCCTTTTAAAGAAATAACTCTCTGTATTTCATGCTTTGAAACTCATAACGCGAATACTTGCATTTTTCATACCAATTTTATATCAAAAAACTATTAAAACATTCTCTCCCTTCTTGAGTTTGTCTTAAAATAAAATAATTATCTTTAACAAAAAATAGTGGGTGGACCCCTTACCATGATGTTTTCTTTTTATAATTTTGCTCTTTTTCACTTGAAATGTTCCTCCTTTTATTTTCGTCGCTATTTTTGTTCTTAAAAATATGCTGCTGTAAATTACTGGGGCGTAACTGCTCTTTTCTATTTTTTTTTTATTCACAGCTTGTATAAATATTGAAGGTCATTTTGTGTAAGCAAACAATAACATTCATGTACTTGTAGTATGTTATATATAAACAGAAAAAAAACAAGTCACAAAATGGGTTAAAACCCCAATAATTCTGATAACTTCTATGTATGAAATTAAGTACAAACAAATTAAGCAAATTCTAGAAGCTGAGGTCTTTCGGCCACAAAATTAAAAGAGATCTTAAGAAGGCTTAATTTGGTTGTGGTCGTTTCTAACAAGTGCAAGTAAAAGAAGCCATAATGTTTTCAAAGCTGTTGGGTAATTCATTAAAAAGATATCAGTGCCCTAAAGACAACATGTTGCTATTAATACGCATACACAGTTTTTAGTTCATTAACTTAATGCTGTTTTTTTTTTAAATTTTTTTTTTAGTTCAACGTTACACTTTAAAAGACCGGTGCAAATAAGAACTGCACTGATGTAAAATTAGAGTGGAAATATGATTTTGGTCTAGTACTGTCTCTTCTTGATTCAGTCAGTAAAATTAATGATTTATTGTAGCATGTTTTGCGAAAGTGTGTCACCTACTACCCAAAATTTATGATATTAACAAGCCACGCAAACATTTTATTAGCAATAAAAACAAGGAAAAATTTTGTATATATATATATACGGCTGGGTCGAACTTTAAACACCTTTTACAAAACTCACTTTCATACATATGTATGTATACAGTATATATACGGGTTGTGCAAAAATAACCTTCCAATGTTTTTTGGCTGTAATTAAAAAAAATAATAAAAACTTTGATTCTTCTTGTGGATTATTTTTATTTGGTCTTTTAATTTTTTTACATCAAGTCGAGAATATGATGTCATATAAATGGCCGCCGCCACAGTTGATTGTCATTTGAGTCCTTTTTATAGCATTTTCCATCACATTGGCCAAAACTTCCGGCGATAGGTCCTCACATTCTTGACGGATATTGTTTTTAAGAGCTGCAAGAGTCTGAAGCTGGTTGACATAAACCCGCGACTTCAAAAAGCCCCACAAAAAGAAGTCTGCAGCGGTCAAATCAGGCGATCTTTCTGGCCAGTGCAAATCGCCAAAATGGGAGATTAGGCGACCGGGAAATGCATCCTTCAGCATATCGGTTGTGTCACGTGCAGTGTGTGCCGTAGCACCGTCCTGTTGGAACCACATGTTTTCCAATCCCAATTCATCAAGTTGCGGCAAAAAGAACTCGTTGATCATTGCTCTGTAGCGCTCACCATTCACAGTAACCGTTTGGCCCGCGACGTCTTCGAAGAAAAAAGGTCCGATGACTCCTCCAGCGAAAACAGCACACCATACAGTGACTTTGAGCGGTTGTAATGGCTCTTCGTGGGTTACACGCGGATTTTCAGTACCCCAGAAGTGTAAATTTTGCTTATTTACATACCCGTTAAGATGGAAATGTGTCTCATCACTCATGATTATTTTTGATGAAAAATCATCTTCTTCTTGGTGGTGATCAATCGATGGCTTGAGACGCGATTGGCGTCTAATTTTGTACCAAAATTCGTTGTAAAGACCGTCGACTGATACGCATTTGCGTGGCACGTCGTCTGGTCGATGTCGACGGCGCTTCCATGACATCCTCGGCTACAGCAGCAATATTCTCTGCAGAACGGCTACTCCGGGGTCTGCCACGCCTGGCAGCATCTCGTGTTGTGCCAGTCTCTTCGAGGCGAGCGGCTAAACGTCGCAGTGTTTCACCGGTAGGCGTTGGACGGCCAGGAAATCTGCGACGAAATTCACGTTGTGCCAAACTCACCGACCGATTATTGGTCAAATAAGTAGTCACCAATATTCCGTGTTCTGAAGCAGTGTAGCGTAACATTGTTTATTAACGTGTATTTCGCATGTGTTTACTACACAAATGTCAAAACAGAACTGACATTAGGGGCCAATCGCAAAATTTATAGCATTTTCTGATAGGAGGATTACTTTTGCGCCACCTTGTACCGCCGAATATACCGATATGGGAAATTTTAACTGTTTGGCTTCTTATGAACATGATAAACAATATTACCAAATTTGGATCAAAACAATTGCATTTTTTTTTTCAATTTTATCAAAAAAATCTCCTAAAAACTGGTTGTTTATATTATCGGGTATTTGTAAAACAACTTTACTAAATTTTAGTCGCAAATGACAATGACAAGCTATACAAATAGTTTAACAAGAAAAGAATTTTTCTCAGGTATAAAAAGTAATATATATTTTCTTCTTAAATTAAAGCTTAAACCTGTTTTTAATCATGCTTGTCAGATTGTAATAGATTTTTTATATAAATCTTATGACAAATGTACCTTCATAGTTTGCAGCCATTAAAAATGTGAATGTTGGTACAGCATTTTCTCTAATTTCAAGCAACAAGAACCAACTAGTTTTTTTTTGCAAAACTTCATTTCTTACTCTTTTTCAAAAGCTTTGAAGATGAGCAATTTAAAAAACATTTGTGTGCATGAGAGTGTGTAGAAAAAGCAACACATCCCAGATGGCTATGTCTTAATGACATCTTAATGGACTTAATCCGTCCACTAAGATGCAACATCAAATTGTCAAATTCATACTCAGAATGCTTCAAGTAACTCATTGATGAAATATTCGAATAAATGGCCTTCAAACTGAATAAAGACCCAAAACGCTCACGACATCATAAGCGACATAAATTCTTCTCACCATTTTACTTTTTATCTGACTTCGGAATAGGAAAAATTATCAATTCGTGCACACTTTATTTAATATTTTCTTCCTATGATTAATAGCACAATTTTTGATAGAAAAATCTAGATTTGTCGAAGAAAGATCTTTAGTTAATGCTAAAACTCTAGTTTGACTAGAGATCTTTTTTTTGTGACACAAAATATTCTTTGTATTATTTTAGGTCTAAAAATATACTTTATTAAAATTTTCTTTGCTTAAATGTGGTTCAAGTATTCACTGACTTAAGGCTATACCAGCTCAAACGTTAACTAAGCCAAACTCAATAATTTTGCACCGATTTTTTGGGCATTCGCTTTGAATTTCAAACGCATGGCATGTTGAATGTACTTTTTATACAATTAAAAGGTCCAAGCTTTTAATTTACCCCTAAGGCTGAACCGCAAAATTCATTTCTGTAACAGGTATCTCAGATATCATGAGCAAGAGGTTTCATCGTGAACAAAATGAAGTTTAAATAATTAAGTGAGATTACTATTTGCGGATTTGACTATATGGGCAGTTATCTGAGTGTGAAGTTTTATTCCCAGCTAATTAATTAAATTATAATTATCACTTATAATAAAGAAAACTCTTAATTTTGCTTAAAATATCTAATAAACTTATTCTTTTGAAGAAAAAAAAAAATCTTAAGACAATCAGGTATTTTCTCACACTTGCATGTTTTTCAACTCACCAAGTGGCTTGAAAACGCGCAAGTTCTGTTTAGATGTTCTGTGGCTCACGCGTTTTGCTTGCGGTTTGTCATGTTGTTTTTGGTCAGCTGTTTGTTCAAGTTGCCAGTGCATGAGAAAACAATGGTCATGAAAAATCATCAACACCTAAGAACACTTTTTAATATATTTAAAATAATTAGTTCAGGTCCAAAAATTAACCTTTTGAACCTGAATTAATACACTTCAATTGGCTCTTAAAGCAAATAAATAATTTCATATTTGAAATTGTGAGCAAACTCAAAAGGAAAGAAAACATATTTAGTTTTATTTATTATCATCAAAATTCTGGCGTCTACGATTTACAGAACACCTGTCTTGCGCGTTCAAGTCACAATCACAAATATGATGCTAGATGCGAGTGTCAAAACACAACTAAATATGGCCAACTGGGATTGGCGGTTGCTTCCACACAACCAATAAAAAAAAAAACAAAATAAATTCACAGGAATTCCAACATTCCACACAAAATAAATCAAAACAGAATTCTTCGAAATGGTGACAACATTCAATCACGATTGCTAAGTATCTCAAACATGTTCAAAAAGGAAAAAAGAAAATCCTGCAATAAAAATGAAAGCAAACCAAAACTTTTGCTCTATAATGGAATGAAATATTTTCCATTCCTTTAAGTCAATTGAGTGAGAGGGTCGCCGCAAATGTCTGGTTGAATTTACAACAAATAATTTTTACACACAAATACACATAATATGGGCTCAATAAATTTCCTAATAAAATTTAAGGTTTGTTAACAAATGAATTAATAAAAAAAGAACTTTTATTAAAGAATAAAAAAATCAAAGCAAAATTATTTAGGACTAGAGTAACCCAACACAATAGTTTTCTTAAATTGCATTATATTGCGTTCTTTTATATCATTCTACTTGGGGTAATAACAAATGCAATAACAAAATCGAAATGGGTCCAACCATTCACGCCTGACACCACGACCAAGGGGAACAGGGTTTGTTTGCTTATCAAAATAAAGCAATTTCAACTGACGGAAGTAAAAGACAACTTACATATCGATACCCAAAAGGCAAAATTCCGTAACTAACAAATTATTCAACATTGATTTTTCTATAGTTTGGTGTTTCTACACAGTTGTTGAAAGGTATTTTCTTTGCCGAATTTCGGCTTTTGTATTGTTTTTTTTTTTCAATATTTTAAGCTGGGCTAACCTAAAAAAACGGTTAGCAACAATGAATTCAGCACACCCGAGTTAGGTTTATCCACTGGGTGCCCCGTTTATCGGGTTTTTCCACTAGCACAGTGTTATTGAGGTTGATAAACGTAATACAAAATAGTTATGGAAGAAAAGTTTAAATAATAGAAATTCATTAGCTTACATGCACTTTTTTCTTCGCACATGTACACGCATTCAGATTAAAACAACACTCGAACATGTGATCCTTAAGTTTGTTCTGATATGAGTCGGTGCTATTTGTGAATGTAGTTGAATATTTAGGGATCTTATTCATAATAAATATTTTAGGTTTATTAAACTCTTATTTGACAAATTTGTATGGAAAATTTGTGAAATTAGTGTTTTATAAACCTGAAATACTTTTTATGAATAAGGGTATTAATATTTGGTTCTATTCCGACCCCTTTTTTATATTTAATGTAATATTTTTTTTTTTTGCTATCCGAAGGAGAGCGAAATATCAACAAAAACATTCAAAAAACATTTATACACTTATAATTTAGAAACACTTATAATTGCTATTATGCTTAAAGTGGGTGCTGGCTGCTTAAACTGGGTCTGTTTTTATTTATATACGAAATTTTTTTTAGTGTGTGCATTTTTATGAACTCTGGAAAAACGCTAATAAGAGGTTCATGCATTTAACTGGGTTTTAAAACTAATTTCACTTTATTTGAAAGTGTTTGGCCAAATCCGAAATTAGTGAGGCAGTCTTTCTCCTAGAATTACTAATATGTTTTGCTACTTAAAATTTAACTATAGACGAAAATGCCCTTCAACTTTTTTATCGCAAACTAAAGGTACACAATGGGCCCACTTTTTTTACTTTTAACGACCATCTCGTAGAAGAATCCATTGTGCTGTGCGTTTTCCTGAATTGCCCACCAATTTCTTTTCAAGAAGGAAATCAAGGAGATTTTTTTTTGTAGCAGTTACATATTTTTTTTGAGGAATCATCTGCCAATTTTCTTTAAAATTCATTGGAGTTGTGTTGTTCAATTTCAAGGCCTAAGAAGTCACGTTTCCACTATAAAATATCCCTATAACACAGTGTCTTTTTCCTCATTGGTATTCATGCGCATATTTCCCTGTGTCATAGAGTTAGTAACAAAATAAAAACTATCTCAAAATATCACACTGTCAACGGCTGCTGAAATAAGCGAAATAATAATAATAAAAAAAGACAGAAAAAATAGAAAACATTTTCTACAAAAATTTTGCTGCTGTCAAAGGAAGCGGAAGTGATAAACGCATAGACTTTTGTACAGAAAATGTTAAACACAACTTTTGCTAAATAAAAAAATAATACTAAAACTTTCCACACTCGTTTTCAGTTTTTACGATGATTAGGAAAATAAAATGTACAGGCTTTCATCGTAGAAAATATAAATTCTCCTTATTAAAGTTTAATAACACTGTGAAACAAATAAAGACTTTTGGAAATAAATTTTAAAACGTATAGTACAGAATTGGTGATGCTAAAAATGAATAAAAAAGGAAATGCACTCTTAAAATTAGTAGGCCCCCAAAGAAAGGGTGGTATCAGTTGTCGACCAATATGATATAATACTTTTATAGAACAGTGAACTGCCCTGCCGGCAACTCAGTTAACTATTAATGAATTATAAGCTAACTTTTTTACAACTGGTGGTGGTTGACACTTAGATTATTTTTAATGGAGATGACTGACTATTTTAACATTACGATGTCCTAGGAGGTAGTCAATTGTCCGACGTTGCATTACTTTTCAACTAACTTACTACTTAAAAGTCAGTACCCACAGAAAAATATGTACAAATCAAGGCTGATTTTACATTTTTCGGGGGTAATATTATATTTTATTACATTAAATTTCATCCTACTTTTTCTTTTTTGTGAGCCTCTGGTGGGAATCGAACCACTAAGCCTCAAGACTGGTGAGCAGCCAACATACCCACTCAGCCATCGCAACATTTAAAATGAATGCGACAATAGGCAATTTAATTAAAGAGTTATTTACCGTGTATGTGTGTATGTTATTATTTGAATTTTGGGTTAACTCTGCACTACGTTTCAGCTAGGTTATATAGCCAGTATACAAAAAGTGAATTACAAATCGATTGTATTGTAGCTAATTTGAAGCTAGTCCATAAGAGTTAACGTAAAGTTAATTATTTTAGTAGTCGACTACTCAATGTCCGACAGGGATGAACTATAAGTCGATTTTATTTGTAGTCGACTACCAATTTGCTGGCAGGGTGATTTTTACTTTAAAGCTGTTGCCAACTAAGCAAAATGTTTACATTTTGCATTTGGTTTTCTTGTTCAAGGCAATATTTTTAAATTGCCTGCTCTGTAAGCCGAACGTATTTCAAGACTAATATTGACTAGCCCAATAAGATGGATTCAGCCAGCTACTGCTGCTATCAAAGAAAAGATATTTGTATATTAAAATTTTCGATTCATAAACGACTAATAGCTGATAGTTCAGATTGTGAGTATTTTGTTTCCTTTTCTGGCAACATCCATGCATTTGACAGTTGGTTATATAAAACTAGCGGATACAAAATAAAAACTGTTTAATAAAAAGCGTTTATTTTCACAAAAATGTATTACTACTTTGGTCAATATCAATATTTGCACAAGAATGTTTAATAATAAAATTTTTATTTAACGTTTCAGCAAACTGCAATAAAAACAAACACTTTTTTCGGCATTTAGTAACAACAAATAATGTACTTTTTGGCAGAGAAGCGATAATTTAAGCGAACACCTAGTGTATTTTATTCGCTTTTTTTAACATGACATCACTAAAACGGCTGATTCATTTATATTGTTTTTCAGATTTCAATTTGATATGCAGCATTCATATGGAATTCAAGCTAGAAAGCTGTTTCAAGTACTTAAATTTAGTACGCGCTTAAACAAGGGTCTTGTCTTTTATAAGTAACGGGTTATCCATTTCGTGGTTTCTAAAGGACAGGACTGGAGCTCGACGTCTGTTAAACTAAATTGTTAAATCCATTTTTTTTTTCTTCTCAGCTGAAAGTCTGACATTGACAAAAATGGATCGCTTAACGATCACAAAACGCATAAAAATTATCAAAACATACTACAAAAATTGTGAGTCTGCCACATACCGTGGTTTAAGAGGAGATTATGCTTTACAAAATCCAACCAACTGCGCAACCAATTGGCAAAATTGTGAAGAAACTTGTAGAGACTGGAGCGATTACAAATATTGTAAGGCCTGTGCATCATCGTTTTGCTCGTTTCGTCACTGCTTGGTGCGCTCTTTGGACCTTACTTCTTCGAAAACGATGATGGACTGTCACCGTCAATTCGGAGCGCTATGGTCATATGATAACCGACTTTTTTTTGCCTGCCATTGAAGACTACGACTTGGAGAATATGTGGTTTCAACAAGACGGTGCGAACCAAGCGAATATGGCTTTATTACAAGAGATATTTCCTGGCCGCGTAATTTTTCGTCGTGGCGATATTAACTGGCCACCAAGATCATGCGATTTGACACCATTAGACTTTTGTTTGTGGGGCTACGCGAAAGACCGTGTTTGTGCAGATAAACCTTTAACTCTTGAGCACTTAAAAACCAACATTCGTCAAGTTATGGCTGAGATGCCGCCCAATATGTGTCAAAAAGTGGTCGAAAAATTACCTCAAAAGAATCAATGCTGTCAACACTTCGAGTGGTGGTCATTTAAATGATGTAGTGTTTGACACATAATCTCAACGTTCAAACTTTTATAATAAAAAAGAAATATCATGAAAAAAATATGTATGTTATATTTATTTTATTTATGTTTTATATATTTATTTGAGCTTAAGGTCTTTTTGAAATTTGAGTATTTATTTTTGTCAATATTTCGCTCTCCTTCGGATAGCTTCTTCAGGACAATAATAATGAAAAATGTTTTGATTTAGTAAAATGAAAGATAGAGTGGACAGATGGAGATGTCAAATGTAGTTTATAGTATACCATGTGGTGGGAATGACGTAGAAAACTGTAATGAGGTGTACATAGGAACAACTAAAAATAAGCTTAAAACTAGATTAGCAGGACATAGATCAGATCAGAAGTATAGGAAGAAAAATTTAACACACAAGACAGCACTGACGGCACATTGTGCAAGATTAGATCATGTTCCAAAGTTTGATGACACTTCAATATTGAGTAGAGAAAGTAATTATAAACGCAGACTTACATTAGAAATGTTATTATCAACACACCAGTAGATAGGAGAATAAACTTCAAGGCAGATACAGACAATATAGCACAGATATATAAGTATTTAGTCAAAAATTAGAGGTTTTTGTTTTTATGGTTATTGTTATTGTTCTTTGTTTACTGTATTATTCATTATTTAATACGGTGTACGAATGTTAAATATTTTCTATTAAAATCTTTTTTGTAAATTAAATTTCATAAAAGAAAATATTTTTCATTCATATAAGTGTTTGATTAACAATTTGTTTTAATTATTATTGTTCATGTTAATTGTTATTTCATGTATGTATGTTTATATGTATATGTGTGTGTATATGTATGTATGTATGTATGTATGTATGTATGTATGTATGTATGTATGTATGTATGTATGTATGTATGTATGTATGTATGTATGTATGTATGTATGTATGTATGTATGTATGTATGTATGTATGTATGTATGTATGTATGTATGTATGTATGTATGTATGTATGTATGTATGTATGTATGTATGTATGTATGTATGAATGTATGTATGTGTATGTATGTGTATATGTATGTGTATATGTATGTGTATGTGCATGTGTATATGTATGTATATATGTATGTGGATATATATGTATGTATGTATATGTATATATACATATAAGTATGTGTATATATGTATATATATGTATGTATATATGTATGTATGTGTGTATATATGTATGTATATGTATATATGTGAGTGTGTATATGTATGTGTATGTGTATATATATACATATATGTACATATATACATACATATATAATTTTGTAATGAGAATTTTCTTAAATACTTATATAATTTTTATGGGTGTATAGAAAGAAAAAACAATAATTTTTAAATTTTGCAATGTGAAAGAAAAAATAGGAAAATATTTATGTTTGTTGTTATGTTTGTTTTTTGAAAAAAACCAATCAAAACATTTTTCATTATTATTGTCCTGAAGAAGCTATCCGAAGGAGAGCGAAATATTGACAAAAATAAATACTCAAACTTCAAAAAGACCTTAAGCTCAAATAAATATATAAAATATAAGAAAAAAAGGGGTCAAATAACTAAATATTAAATATTTTATTTATGTTTACTTTTGAAACCGCAAAATTAATAACCCGTTATTTATTGCAATCTTTGCTATTTTGTGTTTATGAATAAACTTCTGAGACACTTTAGTTACCGAAGCCGTATGCAATGTTTATGAATTAGACCAGAACAATTTAGACCGAAATTTTTAGTTAAGCTAAATTTAAATATGTGTATGTATAGATTTTGTTCCACAAACACTAAAAAGATCAGAAGATGTGGAAGAATTCATTCCATGGAAAGCCAAAATTATGTCTTCTTTAGAAAAAGGCAGTTTTTTTATATTATCCAGCATTTTATACAACAATGAACTTAATAATTTATTCGCTATAAGAGCCAATTGAAATTTATTACTTTAGGTCTAAAAAAAATAGACATTAATGCTTCCTGTCTCTTTCAGCCGTCTATATGCCGCCGACATTTCGTTGCTGCTAAACAACATTTTATACATATGTATGTATATATACTAGCATTTCCTAAATTCCATCCTATTTGTTAAAAAACTTCCTCTTTAAAAAAGTTAAGTAGATGATTTTGTAAACAAATATCTGTATATCCATAATATTATTTTAAAAAAACGGCAATGCGGTTCTTTTATTTACAATTCTACAGAATACACGTTTTAAGTTTCGTTCATATGAATATATAGTATGTAATTTGTGCATACATATGTATGGCTTCCGAGTAATCCTTCTGGCATTGCAGTAAATGGGAACTACAATCAATGATCAATACAACTGCAAAAAAACAGCAGATAAATAGAATTTTGCACATGAACATGTATTTCAGTTTACACATTACTTCGCATTTATGGAAACGTTGCGGTATCTCAAAAAAAAAAACGTGTATTAGAGCAACCACTTCTTGGTGAAATGTTTTGATAAAGTTTTTACGCAATATTTTACATACATATGTGTATTAAGTGGTCGTTCAGCACTTATAAATTGGAAATCGCGTATTTATAAGTTATGACAATGTTGCAGTACACGCGCTCTACTTGAATGGTCCACATAAGGTATGTGTGTATGTATGTGCCCATATACATACATTTACTTTTTCAGCACTGAATGTGATGGAGCATATCAATGAGATGAAATCTAAATAGAAGTAATGGAATGTATGAATGTACAAGTCCTCTTTTGTGAGTGTGCTGTATAAAATTGCCCATTCTATGGCACTTTTATTTAATGAAGTTGATTATAGATTTTAAAGTTAAATAATTGGAAAATATTGAATATCGGATTTAACATAAAAATTTTGTATTCTTCACACAAATTTCTTACTGCTGTAACTATTAAATTTTATAAAAATTTTCATTAGGGATAAAAACTTGTTACTTCCATTACTACAGTGTATTTTAAAAGATCATTTACGAAATAAACAAAAATTATTATACTCACCAATATAAAGAGTGGGCAAATTTAAGGTTAGAAAGTAAATTGGCTGTCAAATGAATAAATTGTCAAGAGCTGACATTTATTTCATAAAAAGTTGGGAAATTTTAACCACAGCACGCTACACACTTAAACGAAAAGTTTTAATTAGGAAAATCGGCTTTTTGAAAACTTGAACGAAAACTATGCAATTTTCAACCAAATCATATTTAGCGATAAGGCAGAGCCGTTGTCAATTAGGCGTTTATGGGCCTTACAAAAACTATAAACAGTTCCCAAAATAACATTACATCCAAAGAAAGTTACTGTATGGTGCGGTTTGCATTCAGGCGGCATCATCGGTCCATAGCCAGGAAACGACGACACCGTGAATTCCCTGCTATAACCAATTTAATAACCAATTTTTTGACTTTAATGTGCGAAATCAACTTGAATTTATAATCAATTAAGTTTTTTCAAAATGCAAGTGTTACTTCTCACTGTTTACTTGTTGGAGAAAGTAAACTAAGAACGACCACTAACATTTCGAACAATTTGTTACAAAATATAATGTAATTGGGCAGACGTAGAACAATAGCTCTGTTTCTTTAGTTTTTGGGCAAAGTTCTGTAAAATGAGGGTAAACTAACGGGTTATCCATTTCGTGGTTTCTAAAGTACAGGACTGGAGCTCGACATCTGTTAAATTAAGTTGTTAAACTAATTTTTTTTGTTCTCAGCTGAAAGTCTGACATTGACGAAAATGGATCGCTATCACTATCCCACAACGCATAATAATTATCAAAACATACTACAAAAATGGTGATTCTGCTGCAGCCACATATCGTGCTCTAAGAGGAAATTATGGTTTATATAATCGTCCACATTTCTCACTCGGTATGTAAGTTAATAAACAAAATTGTCGTATTTGGGTTTCTGAGAATTCTCAAGTAATTGAAGAGAGGCCATTACATCCAGAGAAAGTCACTGTTTGGTGCGCTCTTTGGTCTGAAGGTGTGATTGGCTCTTACTTCTTCGAAAACGACGATGGAACGACTGTCGCCGTCAATTCGGAGCGTTATGATCATCTGATAACCGACTTTTTTTTGGCCTGCTATTGCATTGGAGAATATGTGGTTTCAACAAGACGCTGCCACATGCCACACAACTCGAGCGAATATTTATTGTAAGAGACATTTTCTGGTCGCGTAATTTCACGTCGTCGCGGTATCAACTGGCCACCAAGATCATGCCATTTGACACCAATAGACTTTTTAAAAAGATAAACATTTAACTCTTGAGCACTTAAAAACCAACATTCGTCTAGTTATGGCTGAGATACCGCCCAATATGTGTCAAAATGTGGTCGAAAAATTACTTCAAAAGAATCAATGCTTGCAGTACTTCGAGTGGTGGTCATTTCAAAGATGTAGTGTTTCACACATAATATCAACGTTCAAACTTTTATAATAAAAAAGAACTATCATGAAAAGAAATATGTTATATGTATTTTATTTGCGTTTACTTTTGAAACCGCCAAATGGATAACCCGTTATAACTTCTCTCAATAAGAGACAAAAATGCACAAAAGTACCGGAATAAAGAAAAACAAGTATTTTAGCACAAAAGAAAAAGTCAGGGTTCTGACAGCTCAATTTATAAAAAAAAATATTTATGTACTTTATTTAATTTGTGTAAAAAATAAAACAACAACTATGTATGCATAAAACTTTTTACGAACACAACAGAACTTCATATACATATGTAAATGAATTCGTAAATATAAATACATACATGTATATTAATCAAAAATTTTTTAGAGAATGTTTTAAAATATTTTTTCACATTAATTTCCAATTTTTCTTTTGGTTTCCGCAAAACATTTATTCCTTCTATGTTATGGTTTATTCTTTGAAACGGCTGAACTAATTGCTTGAACTAGCCCGAAGAAAAAGTACGGGCTGTTTCGTGCAAGAAGAAGAAGAGGCACAATGTTCTCTCACAAATACTCTCTTTTGCCCAATTTTAAAGTACGGGAAAGCTTTTCGTGCAAATTGCGATCCCACGGCATTCCAAAGTAGAGTAAAGAAACAGAGCTAACATCTATTGTTTGATATTTTAAAATTAAAACTTATTTTAATTTTATTTGCTTTAAAAACAAAAATAAAAAAACAAACATTAAAACTGAAATGCATTTCTTCCACATTAAAATTTCAAAGAAATAGAACTGATGGAAATATACAGGCTGCGCTACAGCTGCGGGCAGAATAGACAAATTGGTGTTTGTTAAATGCAAAATGTGTCGTCTGTCAAGGTAAAATTATAGAATTGCATTCGTGAGCTTTTACTGCAGATTGACGATGTCGCCTGTTTATTCTATAGACAATATAATAAACAAATAACTGATTTGTATCTTACCACCCAGCAGCCTGTCTACCTACTCGAACGTAACATTACCTTGAATTTTCTTTAAGAAAATCCAAAACAGTTGTGTGTCACATTTCTCTTGTTACTTTTCGGCTTTTCAATTTGTACAATAGCTGTGTTATTATAGTATCGTTTTTCCCATCTACCACATAAATGCATTTGTGTGTGTTCATTTAAGATTTTTTACAAAAGCAACCTTATTTCTACAACTTTGTTTAAGATCCTAATTAATAGCATACTCCTTTTAGATTACAGAACGGTTTAATTAAGTGTGTAGCTTCTCTTTAATTAACAACTTTTGCATTCAACAAATTTTGTAAATAAACATCTAAATGTCTACAACTTTTCCTTTTTGTTACTTGAATGAACAATAGATTTCAATTCACACTTGTTTGTAGCAACTAAAGCATAAAGTCCCTTAAGATGTGATACAGTTAATTAATAATTGTAGAGGACATATTGTTTATTACGTAAAATTGCAGAAATGTTCCTTATCATTATGTAGGTTTTGGATAAATTCTCTAGAGCCTTGTTTATTGTTTGGCCAAAACAAGTTTGTGGAACTAAAATTCGCTGGCAATTTTTAGCTGTAGATATTTCGGCAGGCAGCATCATTGCTTTATTTTACCACTTTCATTGCTGGTCGTGGACAAAGAAAAATTAAAATAAACCTTTTTCATTACTAAAACTTAACAACTAATTTTAGGAGATTATTACAAGTTGAGCAACGAAATTTGTTTTAATAAACTGTTAGAACGAAGCAACAAAATTAGTAGAGATTAACCGTCTAATTCATAAAAATTATAACAGGTTTATAAAGCTCTTATTGGACAGATTTTCCATACAAATATGTCAAATAACAGTCTTATAAACCTGTTATAATTTTTGTGAATTGGGGGGTAAGTTATTAAGATGAATGTGTTCTTACGTTTTTAACTTTAATAAAATTCTATAATTGCAAATGAAAAAAAAAAACACTTAATAAAACACTTCACTTGAACAGTTCTGTTCGATACCTTCGCTGTTGAAAATAGCTCAGCTTAAACTAGTCTGATCTGAAACTCTAATCTGCTACAGTATTTATACCTGTGCCAAATGGCTGATAGCAAGATTGATAAATTTCTTGTACACAAAACGAGAACCTTCTAGTTCCCTTTTTTGCGGTTAACCAGATTTAGCGCTAGTAGTCGAGACTACAGCGCTACTAGTAATTTTAGATGAACATCTTTACTCAATTTTTGCTGCAACTTCTAGGCAATAAATTAACTAATTTTATATTATTTGAACTTTTTCTCATATTATTACTTTGTATTATGTATATCGGGCTCAAGTTCTTTCTATATTGTTTTTGTGGTTGATATTAATTAAAAGTAATACAGAATGACAATATAGAAAAAAGTTCGAATAACAAAAATCAAATAATTTAACAGTCGCTAGGCATAGAAGAACATTTGAAAATGCTGGGAAATAAAAATTAGGATTAACTATAGAAGAAAAATATATACAGTGAGTTGTAATACAACTTGATTAACTTTGTGTGATGAGAACCTTTCACCCGGAACCATTCACCCGATACGCAATGATACATATAAATAATTAAAAAAAGTAATTTAATGATACAATTAAAAAAATTTACACACAAAATAAACAACAACATGGGTGGCTGAGTGGCATGAGTGTCACCTTAGAAACATGAGCCCCTGAATTGAAGCACGTGTGCTGACGAAAAGTGTTGCGACTTTGCAACAGGTAGATGTCCAACCTGCTAATGGACGTTGATGTTTTCTTTGTCTCATATAGTTAATATCAATCACAGTAATAATATATAATGAACTTGAGCCCGATAAACATAATACAAAATGGGCAATAAATTCTTAAGTTGAAGTTAACTTTGTAGTTATAAAAAACCTATTGATTAAACTCTCATTAGTATATTAACTATTTTAGCCACTACAAAACAAAACAGTCAAAATGCCCAGAATCTAGTTGGTTACTAAAATAACATAGAAAAAATTAAATCGCACAAGCACGATAATGAGTCGCACAACAATGGTACCATTCTACCATCCAATAGGCTTAACCCATTTCACCAGGCAGTTGAAAATGCTTTGTTAATACAGGGTGTTTTTTTTTAATGTATGGAACTTTAAGTAGTAATAAAACAACGATGGATTATTCGATTGACATGAATTTTATTTATCCGAAAGATAATCTTGTGGCACTACATTTTAAATATAATTTCTGGCATATGAGCGCCACGGCTGGCCCGGATAAAGTCCAATCTGGACCTCCAATTTTCGATGACTTTTTCCAACATTTGTGGCCGTATATCGGCAATAACACGGTGAATGTTGTCTTCCAAATGATCAAGCGTTTGTGGCTTATCCGCATAGACCAATGACTTTACATAGCCCCACAAAAAGTAGTCTAGCGGTGTTAAATCACAAGATCTTGGGGGCCGATTCACAGGTTCAAAACATGAAATTAGGCGGTCACCAAATGTATCTTTTAATAAATCGATTGTGGCACGAGCTGTGTGACATGTTGCGCCGTCTTATTGAAACCATATCTCCTGGACATCATGGATATTCAATTCAGGAATGAAAAAGTTAGTAATCATGGCTCTATACCAGTGTCGGGCAGATTTTGGAAATCCTATGCACGCGTGTATAGGAAGAAAATTCTGCTTGCGCTACGTTGACACACGTACACTATAAGCTTCTTCGTATAACTTACGATAATTAACGTTCGGATGTTGCTTTGTTATCATTTCGTCAAAGTAAATCAAACCAGTCGCTGATCAGCACTTGTTAGAGAAAGATCTCGCTGTTAATTTGTTTGTTTACAGTGTAAACCCAGTCTATACCCATCAACATTGACTGTAAAATTCTGGCCATTATCGTTTTTGAAGAAGCACGGACCAATGATTCCACCAGCCTATAAAGTGCACCAAACAGTCAGTTTTTCTGGATGTAACGGTGTTTCGACATACACTTGAGGATTAGCTTCACTCCAAATGCAGCAGTTTTGTTTGTTGACGTAGCCATTGAACCAGAAGTGCGCTTCATCGCTAAACAAAAACAATGGACGTAGTAAGCGATACGTATTCTGCACAGAACCATTATTTTCGAAATAAAAATGTACTATTTGCAAGCGTTGTTCAGGCGTGAGTCTATTCATAATGAATTGCCAAACCAAACTGAGAATAAATCACTTGACAGCTGTTAAATCGGTCGCCATCTTGAACAGTAATGCCAACTTAAAGTTCTATACATCGAAAAAAAACACCCTTTATATGTGAATAGTTGTTTCAATGGTGACACCTTTTAGCTCCCAACTTTTTTCGTCTTTGTTGTTGTATCGACCCTGCAATTTCCTACCCTGCTCAAATTGCAAGTCACCATCTTTTCAGTTCGAACGTTGCAGCTAATTTTTAAAGTTTATTGTGTGAGGACAACTCTCAATTTTTAGCTATCTGTTCTTTTTAGCACATGTTCTTAAAATGCCTAGTGTACTACAGAGCCGTGAAAATTTTAGTCGTGTAGCTTTTGCCGTTTCAGAATATGAGAGCTGTAATGGGCAAACGTACAGCGAAATTATAGTAATAGTGTTCCGTTTTCAACCCATGTGTACGGAACGCTAACAATTAGGGCTATATTTCTATTTTTAGTAAATCTGCTATAAAAAAAAAACTGCAGGTTTAATCTTTTGAATATTCCTAATATGTTTTTTGCTTAAATTTTGAAATGTATTAATAATGATTTCTTGAGCTTGAGGTCACTGTTTTTAGTTTTATTTTATTTAGCACAACATGTATTCGTTTCTTTAATTGAAGAAAACACATTATTTTAGTAGTTTTATTTAATATCATATTTAATTATTTAATATTGATTTTATTATTTTCTGTATTAATAATGATATTAGTTTTATATTATATTTGAAAAATGTTAAAATCGTTTGGAGATTTTATTTTTTACCAATTTATCTCGATTTCAATATAAAAAAAAAATTCAAAAAATTCGTACAATGCTGGATGTAGTGCGCATAGTCATCCAACTTAAAATTTCGAATTAACTAATTTTGAAAATCCATCAAGCCAGCTTATTTTGTTACAATGTGGTATAAGTTTCAAAAGATTATTATAGCTTTCGTTATTAAAATATATATAGAGTAGGCATGAGCAAAATATATTGAGTTTCTGTTTTCCAAGAAATTTTTATTTAATCAATTTTATGTTCTGAAGGACTAAAAACCAACAGACACGAGTGGTGAGAAAAAGTTGCTGCTAAGAATTATATGAATTATATAAATCTTAATTATATAAATCTTAATGACAATACCAAGAATTCCTAGATATCAAATATTCGTAGGAAGTTTTTAAAATAATAAATATATTGTAAGAGGTAGATATGACTCCTACTTTCTTGCTTCAATTTTCTGATTAAATTTCTATTCAACCATCAAACGCACTTCCAACATCAGGCAACCCACGACACCACAGATTCCAACCAAGGCCTCTTAATGCCAGGAAGTCGCATAAATACATAAAATGCAATACCTACAAACATTTAATGGATTTTGTTGGTGGAAAAATTTTAAATTCAGTCATCCATTTGTTCGCGTTTGTATGTTTGTGTTGTGTACTTTGACAGTAGTTCACGCTACAAGCAGTAGTCAGCTGCTCTTGTAAGGGTACCTCATACAAAGGTGCCTTGGTTCCAACTTTTTCTGAAAGCAAGCTTATCTAAATCAGTGTTGTTATATTAGGGGATTTATCCAGGAATCGTGAATTTATTTTGCGAAATGGGGATAAAAAATGTGCATGAGGGAATGAGGAATTCATTTGGCATTATTTTTAAGGATTGGGGATTTTAGGTAATTTTTTTGGGAATTTTCATTTAATATTATACATGCTTTTGCTGTTAAGGATTGTTTCAACTTCGACATATCACAATTCATCTATTTAATAAAGAACTAAAATGTATTCTTAGTAAGTTGCCAATAGATTACCGCCTTTTTTCTGCGAGATCTCTAAAAGAGAATGGACGCCCTGAAACTAGGCATGAAACCAAAACAATTTGATAGTCTTGATCGTAGTTAATTGATAATGAAATTACGCCGAGTTGTTTGAACAAAGTTCTTTACATTTAAATGAAACAGCAACACTGTTATTTGAATTTGCTATATTCTGCTGAAACGATGCTCTAAAATATCAATCATAATATATATAAACGCTGTTTTCTTCTAAAGGAATATTTGAGATTTGTTTATTAAACCCACTCTGATTTCTATACAAGTACTATAGTTGCATTTATGTAAAAATACTTGGCAAATCGTGCACTACAAATATCTGTCATCTAATTACCCTTTCTTTGGCTCAAATCAACTATCGAATTAAAATTCAATCGTAAGATCGTTATCAACGAAAAAGTCCACTAGCGCACAGAAGAAAATTATTTGACCAATTAAACTTTTTAGTTAATGGAATTAAAAATTTAATTTATTTAATTAAAATTTTAATTAGTTCAATTAAGAAGTTAATTAGAAAAATTAATTGATATAAAATCAAATAAATGTTTTAATTCATATTACAAATTATTTGAATCAACTTTTTTCTGTCGTTGTTACGAGTTTTATACGAAATCGGCACGCATGGTTTAGTGGGAAGCAGCATCAAAAAAAAACTGCCCAAAACATTTGCAGCCAATTTATCTATAAAAGGGCTTGTTCAAGAATATGTGTGTGTGTCTGTGTGTGTGTGTTTCTTTAGCGACCTATGAGAAGAAAAGGAAAAGCTTCCCTGCCGGCAACTCAGTCAATTTTAGACGCATTGTTTTATAATATTTGTAGCAGTTAATTAGTGGTTGATGCCTGCGTCATTACTTTTCAACAGATTATAGCTATTTTACAAGAAAAGCATGAGAGAAACTAATAGAGACACACATTTTTAACTAGTAAATTAATTAATTTTAATTATTCCAACTTTTTCTTCTATTATAATTTCGATTAGCTTTATCGGGCTTAAACTTCTTCCATGTTATTTTTTGCGATTTTTATAAATTAAGTAAGACAAAGAAAACATCAAAGACATTTAGTTAGGTGGACAACTAACTGTTTCGAAGCCGCCACACGTCTCATCCAGAACCCATCATTGGAGTCAGAGTATAATATTACTAAGGCGACACTCAGCCACCCATGTTGTTCGTATATTTTCTGCCTATATTTTAAATTATATCAAAGACACTATGTACATATGTATATGTGCAAGTTTTATTTGGACTTTGGGTCAAATCTGCATCAATTTACAGTTACGGATTTTTTACCGGCAGGGTTGGTATTTGTAACATGCATACTTGCAAACATATTGGTTTACACGACAGTAATGAACATTATTACTCTTATGACGTTGATGAGGATAATAATGGGTTATTCAATATTTTAAGAGACAAACACCTGACAGTTACATTCATTTTACTTCCACACAGACACACACGTAAGCTCGCTCATATTGATGTTGAGATATTTGGGTGCGTGCCAGTGTTGCCGGGTCAATATGTTTCTTCCCCCCAGAAAAAAAAACCACCTAAAATTCAATGGTTTTCTACAAAATCCCCCTAAAAAATGTTTACGAATCACCAACATTAATGCATTGACAATGCGGAAAATGTATAAAATTGTTAAATTTTCCCCAATTAAAAAGAAGTAAAAATTAAGTGATTATGTGTATTTTTCAGTGCATATGTTATGATTACAGGCGTAGGTATATTTATTATAAATTTTCTATTTATTTGTATACACATATTTTGAGATCTAACTACATATTTATAGACAGCTGGAAATTGTTATCTGCGTATCTAGATAAAATTAAGTGTCTCCAAAAATATTAAGAGTTTCTAAGTCTTCTTTGCTCTTTACGCTCTTTTTTTACATTTTCATAAAAATAGTTTCAATTTTATCAAAGGTTCTTAGATATTTTAATTTTCCCAATTCTTAAGAAACGGAAAAATTCAAAGAAATGACCCATACGGAAAAAATCATTCAACTCAACAAAAAAAGGTACTTGAAATTACCAGTTGCAAAATTCTGTACCTGAAGCTACCAGATGAACATAAAATATCTCGATTAACTTTACTTTAAATATCCGTAAAGTCTTTAAATTTATCTGTTAAAAAATCTTCTAACTCCTGCCATTTTACCATTCAACCGAACACAGAAATCCCTTAAAAATACTGCATAAATAAATTGTTTAACCCTAAATTTTCCCCGAAAGAATTTAACACCCCAAAAGAAAAAAAACCCAAAATCTAGGGGGAAACCCCCTAAACTGGCAACACTGGTGCGTGCCTGGAATATGTTGGTTATTAGAGGGCATATTTATATCAATTGATTTTTCTACAGCAAGGTCATCCTCAAGCAGGAGAGAAATTTATAAAATGCAAATTGCTTAAGTTGAAAAAGTGTTTGCCGGCTTTTGTACGTATAGAAATCTAAATGACAAAGTGTGTGTTTATGTTTTTGAAAGTTTTTTTTTTTTATTGAGTTTTGTTTTATATTCAATGTCATTGCGGTATTTGTCTGGCTGACGTGGAGAAGTGGCAACTAAAAATTCTATAAATACTTGTCACAAGTAAAAGACGTAGATAAAACCAAATAAACAAACAAAAAGTTATATTTGGTAAACAGAAAAAATTATCATCAAAATATATTCAACCAACCACCTGCTTGAAAATATCTCTCTTTCCAACAAACATTTTTACTGTATCTATTAAATTATTGTTTGATAGTACAACAATGAATTTATTTTTCAATAAATATGCTACAAAATTTGTGACTGATCTTACGAATTTTGTTGTAGGACCTGAATTGAACGAAAATTCGCTTGATTGTGTTTGAATGACAAAATAATAATTTTTTCAGTGTAGATAATTGTAACAAACCAGCTTAAAATAACGGTGAATAATTTCTAATGCAAACCTCCAGCAAGAATACGCGTATAAGCAAAAAGGTTTCAGTGTCATTTGGATGAAATAAGAAGAAAGCAATGAAATTTTGCAGTAGTAAAATGTGAAAATTTGCAGTAGCAAAATGTTTATACAGTAACCAACAATATTTAACCAGATTCTGTTATAGGATTTTTGTATACTAGCCAAGTATGCAGGGGTATTAATCCTACTTCTTTTGGGTGTGTATCGAAGACACTCTTGCTATATAGTTACAAAGAATAATTTTAACTCTAATGTCGAATGCTACTATTTTTTCGGCACTGTGACATCTTTTATTCTGACAATAAAATTCCATATTTTTAATTGAAGAATTCCTGACTGAGGTGCAACCTCAGTACTTAACCTCTGTAGCTCAGCGCTACCCAATATGCAGATTTATCAGGTTCGGCAGGTTTTTGAAGCACAAAACAAATTTGCAAGTTTTTACTCAAAAACCTCCATGTTCGGAATTTGTTGAGCTAAAACAGTCTTTCTTACTTATTTATTTTTAGAGTACTTGTCGCAGTTTGATAGATCACGTACCTTTTTCCTAAAACAAAAAATAGCTTGAATAAAAATCAAATATTTCTATTATGAGGATGTGGGGCATTCCTTCATTTTCATACTTATGATGGCAATTTACTTTTATTTGTGACTCATAAATTGACATCATGCATACATATGTGACATATACATATGTATATCATCAATTGATTTCTGTCGTTTCACCGTATTGCTTAAATTTGCTTATTTATGAGTTCAATAACGTCCTTGCTGTCTATTGACGAGTATTTTTATTGCGACACAAAGTAATAAATGGTTTTTATTCAAGAATCATATAAAATTGAATTAAGTATTTTTTTGTGGATTTTTCCTAAAAGCTTTTGCTTTCACACCATCTAAAATAAACGTAGTTTGTTTCAATTTATATTTCAAATACCACTTGAATGCTTTTATGGCTCGTAAAGAGAATAAACACAGGACTAAAAAACGTTTTCAAAATAGTCGAAAAAATAGGTGGTGCCTAGAACGTAAATCATATAATTTGTTCAACTTTTACGGAAAAAATGTTACGGTAGTCGTCAGGCCAGTTGACAAGCACTTTCATCCTAGTGAGATAATTGTATTCAAAACTAATTACACAGCAATATGTTGGTTTATATGTACATATATGTACATATGTGTATATTGTTTCCTGTCATTCGTATAAGAAAAACAGGGCTATAAAGCAGCTATTACAACCGTCTGTCTCTATGGTTTCCCATTCGCCTTATATCTCTCCCACTGTGATCTGAAATCTTAATTTCACAGTCTATTTGCCTCCTTTATTTATGGGCTGGTCTATCAACACGTCTCTGGCTTTGGAAGTTCCATTCAATTGCCGTTCTGCTAATGTTGTCTGATAGTTTGCTAGACATATGCTCTATCGCGCTCCATTTTCTTCTACGGGTCTCTGTGTGTGTGTGGTGTGCCAGAGATCAGCATTCCTTATTCTTTCAGCCCAAAAAATACATAGGATTTTACGCAGGCAGCTGTTCACAAGAAATCGACTGATGTTTGTATACTTAATGCAGCATTCCCGCCTTCACTGCCAATTAGTTGTAAAATTCACATATAATTAAAAAATAACTCTAATGCTTTGCTCATATCATGACTAAAATTCTTTTTATTTCGTAATGCATCTGTTAATTTAATATAATTGATTAAAATCTATTTAATGTGTACGATTCATTAACTTTTTATATGCGCACTTGTTGTCATTTATAAAAGTTAGTAACTAATTTTTCGTAAAACAAAATCTACATCTCATGCCAACACTCATTTATTTCTTTTCAACATACTGCAACTGTTTTTCACTCATATGACTTATTTATTTATCTAGATTTTGTTTATTTAATATAATTTTCCATCATTCAATGATGAGATTAAATTTGCATAAACATATTCTCAAATGTGTATCATTTTTGCATCAACATGTTTTATTTATACAAATGTATATTTGTATAATATTGTGTGCGCGTAGGAGAGCTCACTTTTATTTAGTATCTATTAATTTAATATTTTCAAAATGTATACATAAATAAATATTCAATTTAATGCGAATAATAAATATATTTGCAATCAGAAGCGTAATTTGAAACATTTACACCATTCAAGGATATAACTTTATAAGGAAAAATCTCTAGCCAATTGTGAAATTTGTTTTGTATCATCTCATGCTGGGCTGATTTTTTCTGGCGGTGGACCGGCCTCTGCGTAAAAGTGAAGCAAGAAACCATTTCAGGTGGAAATTTTTTTATAATTCCAACACAAGAGAAAATATTTAAATAAAATATATTCTAGTCAACAAAATAAAACTCAGTGATACAATTGGTAGTTGATCAATATGATTAAATACAGACAGTCAGTAATGTTGTAGAGCCCAAGTGGTAGGATGGCTATGCGCTGCTGCTGAAAAACAGTATACAATTAGTCATAGCCTGAGTTGGAAGCAAATTTGGAGGCTGGTGAGCGACGTGATGGTCGCGAAACAGCGATGGTATGTACTCCAGCCAGTAAGTGTTTAACTTTACTTTTCTTGTCTTCTTTAAAAATGTTGATCACTCCAATTTCATCTAAAAAAAAAAATCTTTCTCAATTTTGAGAAAGTAAAAATTGAAAAAGAAAGCCTAATAAAATTATTAACAATTTTATATAATATAGTTCGCTATAAAATTAAATTAATGCTTAAAAATTAAGTGTTATATTTTGGTATGGTAACTGCCAATATTCCAAATATTCATAAAACTTGCATTCGTACACACTTTTGCGACAGTGATTTTATGTTTCTTCTTAGACATTTTATTTCTTTTGATGCAGTATATGAAATACTTCTAATTGCTGTGGGTAGCAAGAAAGCATGTGCCAAATTTCGTATGTCTACTTAATGTGACAATTAAAATATGGGGGAATAAAACTACAAAATTGATTCTGCTGTTATGAGACATCTTTTTCAAGAAAGAAAACTGTATACTTACTTAAATGTGTTAATGAGGTTTAATAACGCCAATGTTTTCCAGCACGTTATTAAAATCACGCAATCGCAAAACAAAAACAAAAGTGTATATTTTATTAAAACAAAAAGAAAACATGCAGAACACGTAAAATTCCGATCAGAAATCAACCAGGCGGAAAAAGTCAAAGAGAAAATCGCTAAAGTGTTCGTTGTCAATGTTATCGGAATTTATATCCACCTTTTAAATTATCCTTTGTCCTCCCCTCACCAGACAAGCAACAACTAAGAGACTAAATTATTCGAAAAACGTGATAAATATTTTTGTTTTAAGTGTCTGCACAGAAATAAAAAAAAACAAAACTGTTTGTCATTTGAAGAATTCTGATTGAATTCATTTTCGTGTAGAACTAACATACCACGACTTCCAACGTTTTATTGTTGTTTTGCCAAAATAAGAAGGTAATCTTCTTCATCACCTACTTCTTGAATACAAATATTTTCGTGAGCAGCTGTTAATGCCTCGGGTGGTGCAAGGAGGATAGTAAAATGCGAATACGAGGTATTCGCATATTCTACCCAAAATGGTAGAATACGAGGTGAACTCATGCACGAATGGTTCGCTAATAATGCACCAGCTAATATATATACGTTAGTGGGTTTCCGTCTTAACCCCTTTGAACGGTTCAACAAAGGATAAAAGTAGTAATTGAAACAGTTGTACTCTGGGGCCGACACATGAACGTTAAAGTGTTTACACTACAGCAACTTCCGTTTAATTGATTTTCCAAAATAGCACGGGACATAAATCAATTAAGCGGCGGATCAACTATGTGCTAATATGTGAATTGATTTTTCTGATGCAATTAAACGAAACTGGTCTGGATAATTAATATGATCAAAAAGACAGAGCTCCCAGATAGAGCTGCATATTATATGGTATGTAACATTTGGTTACAAAAATGTGAAAAATACACTTTTTTCTGGGTTCCATACTCACAGGGCGGTAACATTGCCCTATTACTGAGAATCCACTATCCGTCTAACCGTCTCTCACAGCGACCTTTCTTCGAAATGGTATGAGCTGGAAAGTTCACTGCATATTTAGCCACCCGGCTGCTACAACATCAATTGTTAGAAACTACAAAAACTTGAAAACTAAAGGGTGTCCCCGTACAAGAAATTATAAAAATCAGCTGCAACTTTCGAGCCATAAGAGATAGAGAGTGCAAATTTACACAAGATATGTGACTGCATTAACTTTACTTTAACTGTAACTTTTGAACCGTAACAGATAGCGACTTGAAATTTTCTTAAGGCTGTGATGAAGTAGGATATACTCAATCGGACGATTCATTCGCTGAAAACTGCTAGCTACATCTTATATAATTCAGTGTAAATTGCAACACTATAACACTTTTGCACAAAACATCTAAGGGGCAGCTCTGATCGCATGGAAAAAAAATCAAAATGTCAAAAGCCGTTTTTTCCTTGTATTTTCTTTGTTCATTGTTTAACTTTCTGAAAGCTTGGCGACTTTCTCAATGTGTATGCATTCACAGGTAATTTACGCAGGTAATTTGCGTTTGGTAATTCAATTGTAGTATTGCCATTTTTTTTTTTTTTTTTTTTGGAAATAAAGCAGTAGCAAAATTTTGCATTTTTAGTTGATGTATGAATTAAATAATTTTTAGCACATCTTTTCTAACATAAACCAAAAATGTATTTTCAGAGCACAAATATTTGAAATACAAAATGCTCAAGCGCTTAGCATTTAAAATACTAAATACATTCATGAGACCTACTTAAAAAACGAATACAAAATACGTATTTGTATTTTAAATACATGTATTTAAAATACAAATACGTATTTTGTATTTGTATTTAAAATACGTCTCACGAATGTATTTGTATTTTGTAATTTAAATACTAAGCGCTTGAGTTTTTTTGTATTTTGTATTTGAAATACTTGTGCTCTCAAAATGCAATTTTAATTTATGTTAGAAAACACGCGCTAAAAATTATTCCATCAACTAAAAGCGCAAAACTTTGTTACTGCTTTATTTTCAAAAAATGGCAACACTACAATTTAATTACCAAACGCAAGGTACCTGTGAAAAGTAAATGAAACTGAGTGCATACACATTGAGAAAGTCGCCAAGCTTTCAGAAGGTTAAACAATGAACAAATAATACATAAGGAAAAAACAGCTTTTGACATTTTGATCTAAAACAAAAAGAGAAAAAAATATCAGCTGTTGACTTGGATGTACTTTTGTCAAGCGTTTGGTCAAGCGTGTTTTAATTGTCACTTATTTCGTAATTCCATTGTTTCTCTTTCAATAAAATATCGTTTTCGAACTAAAGACAAAGATATTGAAATTAACCATTAATTAGTTTTTATAGCCAACATATAAATTATTTTTGTTAGCTTACGTTTAGAAAATTTCAAGTTTGTAATACCAGGAAATGATTGGCACTATAATACAATGCAAAACATTTTATTCGGTTAGGCTCATTACATTCATGAGTTAGTCATAACAAAAGTGGCTAATCGGCTATTGTAGACAATTTAAGAATTGTCAGAATTTCATATTTATTAAAATAATGATCTTGTGGTCACAAACATGAATTCTGTTTCAGATTCACAGAAAATTGATAGCCTGAGTTGAAATATAACCAACCCAACTAATATTTTAGCGGCTTAAGCATTTTTCAATCAACCCTTTTCTATTTAAGCGAAATACACTTTCATTTCCAATAGTAAAAAAATGTATTGTTACTTGCTATTAACGTTAAAATAACGAGCTTTTTTGTAATTTCTAAAATAAAGAGGAGCGTTAAAACACCATTTTTTGGTGAATAATTCATGAAATACATGTTTTTTTTCTAACAAAACGTGCGAGTCATGTTATGTTATCTTTTTCATTAAAAACCATTGACTGTATAAATTGAATTCAATTAATAAAAAGCCAACATATTATTTCCTTAAAATAATAAAATTTGTATTAAGTCGCTTTGTGCCATTCTAACAAGTTACAATAATTTCCTTTAAAAGGTGTATGAAAGCAGCACTTAATTAGAAGTCTCGCTTGGACAACTGTTTGCAGAAAAAAAATTAATTTTTGTTGTGTTAATGCCTTCTTTGAATTTTTAATTAACACAGAGCCTAAAGAGCAGTACAAAATTGCCATTTGAAATTAGTCATTCTTTGTTTTAAGAGGAAGGGATTTTTTTGCCTAGACTACAGCCTGAGGGCATGTTTCTGTTTTGAAAATATACATTGACAGTCAAAGCACAAGCCAAAAAAACAAAAAATAGCAAAAGAAACAAATATAAATTAAAATATTCAACAGAAGAGAAAAAAATATTCAGCAGTACACGAGTACTGTTACAAATGTTAATATTAAGTAAAAGTTATTTGCATTCCACTACTTTTTCAAACTTTTAAAACCTTCTTCAAATTAAAGAAACTAGAACTTATCGTAAATGGAGCACTTCATTGACTGAATTTCGAATTCAATACTCATTAAAAAACAATTTGTTAACAGGAAAAAAGTCGAACAAATTCAAAATAAATTGGAAAAAATTTTTAAGTATAACAAAATCTTACAAATAAATTTAAGAAAATAATTTATCATCAAAAAATATATATACAACTCAAAAAAAAAAAAAAAGACAGGGTGGTCCTCTTCTTTAAGAAAGAGGTGAAATTAGGTATTCCATTTAAGCCTAACAGAGTTGATTCTTTTTAATCTTTTGCACGTACAATAAATTGTATGACATTTTTGAAACTGATGAAATTCTTTGCACGGCGGTTGATTAGGATCAAAAAAGGTTTTATTATTTTTATTTATTTAATTTTGCAAAAATTTTGTATTTTCAAGTAAAGCTATTAATCAAAGCTATATAAAATAGATTTGTCTTACGGTTTCGTTTTCATATTAATGAAAGCGGTGTCGGTGGCTACTGAAATACCGCTGTGCGTTCAGCCTCTATTTTAATCGCCGTTAGACCCAATACTGGTTACTGGATGCATGACCACCGATGATGCCTAATCTTTTCTTATTAATGATACAGTTATTGAGAAATCGGAAGCTCTTAATATTCCTAAGATGAAAAACGCAAAATGTGCATTTAAGTGTCTAGGTTTTTTGAAACGTTGTAAGGCTTACATTCACTGTCATGTGTGTGAAGATAAATATGCCGAGTTAAATATGTTTGACGTAACGAAATAACGTAACGACATATTTAAGTGTGAAGTTAAATATGTTTTTCGTAAGCGAACATTGTACCAACATGTTTATCTGTGAAAGTAAAAATGTCCGTAAATATATATGAGTAACTTGTTATAAAATAAAAGAATATTTAAAAAATATTATTAAAAACCATCAGAATTTTAAAATTGAGAAAACTAAAAAAAAAATTTTAACCGCGGCACCTTTTACGGTGCCGATTATCTATATATGGTCCTATCATATATGGTCCTATTTCTTGAGTGTAACTAAATTGGACCACATAGAAAAGGAAGCCAAGTATTGGGTTATTTAGTGGTATAAGTGCCGTTTCTCAATTGTATTTGAGAATTTTTTAAAAAATTTTTGAAATTTTGACTAATTTCGTTATTACAATATCTTTTCCATTGTGAGTCCAGTTATCAATACCAAATAAGGAGTTCAAATAAATCATTCACATACATACATATATTTCAACAAAACTCGTGGTATATCTTTTTTCGAATATGGCTGGTCATTTCAGACACATCTTTTTACGTATATGTTTGCATTGTTATATAGTAATGTTAAAAACTAAATGGATTGTTAAATGGTAAATTATCAAGAATTGAACTGTTATCCGTTGGCATTTGTTTAGTAAAAAGATGGTAAATTTTTATTATGGTGCGTTACATTCCCGGATAAAATGTTTTAAATGTGAAAAATTGGCTGTTTGAAACACACTGAACATAAAAGAAAACAAACAAAATTGTCACAAATTGTCCTTGGAAAAATATTACATCCGAAGAATATGCAGGCTAATATTGTCACCAGTATATATTGATCTTATGGCGAAAAAAAGAGTGCTTTAACATGAAAAGTACATTAAAATAAAAACGTACTTTTTAATAGGTATGTATATAGGAAATATATTTTCGGAAAAATCTTGACTAAAGCATGAAATTGCATTAAAACTGTAAAATATGTTTCAGTAAACTTTAAAAATTATTTCAAACTCAGCAACGTTCTGAAAAGTAAATATCATCTTTAAATTTAAAGCTGTTGAAGAATACTGTTTTCAGTAAAATTATTTTATTTTATATGTAGTGACAAAAAAACACAGTTATTGAACGGGCTTTTGTTGTGATTGGCGTTAAAATTCTTTTGCATTTTGTCAAGGCAATTTAATTTTAGCACTTGTTACTTTTTTTTATTTTTTGATTTTGTTTTAGTTAAACAAACAAGTTGACTAAGGAAAATAAAACAAACATGAAAGTTTTTAAACTTGAAATGACCTTTTGAATTTGAGTTTAGTCCAAGATAATATGAAGGTTGGTTGTATGAGCAAAAAGATGGCTTCGGAGGATGATAATTATTACAAAACAGGCAACTTGATATTAACTGCTGAAAATAAAATCTGGCTCAACCGCTTATGGAACATTTTGACAACGAAATGTCGTCAACTAAAATTAAAAGATAAGTGATTTTTCTTTCCTTTTCACTTTTCATGCAACCATATTTAGTTTTAATTGAGTATAATAGAAGAAAATCCAAATTAAGGAATAAGTTTCAAAAATTTTTTTTGGTTTCAAAAATTTATTCATTCAACAAAATCTGCAATTTAAATAAGAGCTCTTAAATTCATAGCAACATACGCTCTTAACAAGTGATAAGCCAAAAACGAAAAGCTTTTTGCTTAAATTCATATGCTGTGCTAAAGTTTTTGCCAGCATCTTTTATCTCCCCATTAAGCTTCTTTCACATTGCACTAAGCAAATTTGCAACATTTGGAACACAAGAAAATATCACTGGTTAAAAAATTACCAATTTTCACGAATGAAACGTCTAACAAAATCTGAATGGAAAATAATAAAGGGAATACAATAGAGTGAATGGATTTAGCAATAGATATTGTGATAGTTTTTCAATACCTTTTGGCATGAAGAAAACACTAAGATATTTTAAGAAAATCATTTGGAGCCCTTCGAATTTCAATTTTTTTTTCTTTACGGGAGTATTGCTGACAGCCGCTCCTAAACTAGAACTGATGGCGTAATATTTTCTTCGGCTTGGCTTTTACTCTGAAATGACACATACCTAAACAAAAGCGATACCCCTACGTCGAAACGTTCTTATTTTGTGTTATCAAAAAGTCGATAGCACAATATCAAATTACAAACTGACCCACACTAGTATACAATTTTTTAAAGTAGGTGATAATTCATACAAAACAGAGAGGCCGCCACGAAATGAAATAAATAGATGTGCAGTTATGTAGACCCTTTCAACGATGGCCTCTATCCGGAAAGAGGAGCAAGAATATATAACGAAAGAGAGAAGAAAGAAGCAAGTTCAGAAGAAGACAAAGTGCAGAAAAGGAAAGTAGGTAGTCGTGGATGCACAGGCGATAGAGCGATAAAAGCACTGCATCACACACTGTTTTGAATGCCAGAAGCCAATTTTAGGAAAAAAAGCCTTCCAGCACAGAGCAAGTTGAGTGAAGATATAAGACATTCCGTTCTACATTGTAACAACTTTTACAGAAGTCATTCAGAGGTAGACCGAGTCATCTGGCAAGCTTATCAATATTAAAGTGACCTGTGATGTCTGATTGAATGATCCTCAAGTACAATCGATAAGGAAACCATACAGGGTACGCATTCTAACGTTTTTTTCCAACTAGTACTTATTTCGTGAATGGTAACACTTAGCTCATGTCTGATTTGACAAATAATTAGTTTTATCCTTCCGCTGAACGAATATGGGGTTCTCTACGCTTACACAACGCTAGGTTGCCTGCGATCAACTTACAGAAGATGCCGATTTTGCCAAAAAAAAAAAAATCATCTTTTCAGATGAAGCTCATTTTGATCTTGGTATGTAAACAGCAGAATTGTCGCATTTGGGGCATAGAAAGCCCGCAAACGAGTCACTGTTTGGTGCGGATTTCGGTCCAGAGGCATAATTGGGCCATTTTTCTTCGAAAATGAGCAAGGAGTGGCCGTTGTCAATGGCCTTTGTTATCGGGCCATGTAGAATGAATTTTCGTTCACTAAATTGAAGAGTTGGATATTGGCAACATTTGGTTTTAACATGACGGCGCTACGTACCACACAGCCGAAGCTACACTCGATGTTTTGCAACGTTTTCAAAAAAAAAAAAGTTATTTGGCGGACCCTTTAGTTCTTTCGCTTTTCTTGGGTCCAATCGAACCCATAAGTGTACTGAGGGCTCTGACAATAATCTTTCCTTTCCGCTTCAGAATAGGATGTCTTACACATTCCCAGCAGATTAGACTTATGTCGTAAAAGATTAGACTTATGTCGGCATCTATAACAGATGTTGTTGCCAGTTAAATCATCTCCATAAATCCACTTAAGGGAAAACCTATATATTTGTCCATTCCATGCAAAAATAGAGAAGAATATTTAGACAAAACTTGGTGTGGTATAAGCTCTAGTGAAGGATTTAGTAGCAGTTTAACACTGAATATCTGTATTGTATATTCTCTAAGTATTTTTTTGTGAAAGAAATTTTGGCCAATTCTGAAATCTTCGCTGTACAAGCCATTGCCAATATTTCCGGCCACCTTGAGTACATCCGCGTAGACGCCGATACGTGCAGGACTTAAAAGAGAGTCCTGATCAACCTGCTCATCAGTTTATAAAAGACGTGGGACTATGTAGTCAAACAAATCCGGTACCAAGCTCCTGGTCTTCCATGTGCTTATTGCCTCAGTCATACTGCAATTTTGAAGGAGCTAATAAAGATTTGAAAATTCGCAAAACAAAATCAAACGATTAAATGATAAGTTTGCTTACGATAGGTAAAAGTCAACCGAAGTATGTATATGACTTAAGTCAAACATGGAGCTTATGACAGAATAAGTGTTGATGAGAAGCGTTACGGCTACGTAACATTTAGCGGTATTCCAGCTAGAGGGTCAACATTTTACAAATCCTGTCTTCCTTGAAACATTTTAAATTTTAAATTTAATTCTAAAAATACATTTAAAACATCTTAAGCTGGTTTAAAGTTTTTGTGCGTAAAAAGGGCTTCAGAATTAAAAGAGTGTCCCAAACAATACTTTTAGAATCACAATATTTTTAATTTCATAAATGAAAAACTAATGTGATTGCATATGTAAAGATAAAATATTCATTGGAAT
The DNA here is from genome assembly GCA_963662145.1 of Sturmia bella. Lineage (NCBI taxonomy): Eukaryota > Metazoa > Arthropoda > Insecta > Diptera > Tachinidae > Sturmia > Sturmia bella. The sequence goes on along the minus strand of OY759168.1, from coordinate 52,543,317 downwards.
TATTTTTCAACAAAAAAAAAAATGTTTCGTATTATCGAAGAATGAAAATTGAACAAGAGCTCAGAGAAAAACACAATGAATGTGAAAAAGACATCTATGAGACCCCTCTATTCGACCCCGCACAGTTCGACTCTCGAATCATTTTTTCTCATACTAAATTTTGTTGAAGAATATTTTTTTTTGCAATAAACCTTTTTGGAATCATGTTGCTTTAAGTTGAATAATAATCTCAACAGTTGAAAAAGGAATGCAAAAAAAAAAAATGTGGGAAATGGCAACAAAAAACTCTATGACTGACAACAAGTTAAAACACAGATTTAAGCAAGAAAAATACTTCAAAAAGTTATTTTTACAAAAAAAAAAAAAAGTTAGAGAAGAGAAAAGAGGAATAAAGCAGATGACTTGAATTTACAAGAAATATTATGAAACTTGTGACAGGCGGTAAAAGTGACTAACAAGCAGACAGACAGACGGAAAAAAAGTTAAAGAAAGGCACAAACTAACCGAAACCTTAAAGTAAAGAAAGACAGATGATGCATGCAAGTTTACAGACCAAAATGTATTAAGGGCTTTACTCAATTTTTATTTTTATTTTTTTGCTTTCGGTTGAGCAAAAAATATGCTTAATAAAATGCTTGTTAAGAAAAACAGCAATGTTTTTTTGTTAATAATTTTATTTGATTCTCTTTAAACGTATTACTGCCAGTAAGCAGCGCCAGCCTGGACAGCAACAAATTTAACAATTTCAAAAATCTTGTAGAAATGGGATAATAAATTGGTTTAAAATGTTTGGAATGAAATTAAGCTTGATTAGCACGGCGTGACAAACAGTTTCACTTCAGGATTTGTGTGTACTGAAAAGTTGGTATAGCAGTGAAAAAGAATACCAGAAATTTAAGGACGGCATAAAAACTGTGTCAGTCAACAGATGAGATTCTTAAATTACATAAATATAAATAAATAGCACGCGTAGTGCACCTTGTTGCGATTCATCTGGCTGACAAGAAAATAGAATCAGTGCAATTGTATGTGACATGTTACACAGTGCAACACTTAGAACGTGTAGCCGCGTACAATGCAGAGAGTAGATCTACATGTTAAGGCCATACAGCCATGGTCTTAGGGAAGGGTTTAGGAGTAATAACAGCAATATTCCAAGGGAAATTCGTTTATTTGATATCTTTATTGGTCTGTCATTGGCACAACTTTCTTTTTAAATAACATTTAATCAACTTGATGTTTAAATGCTGTTCTTTGGTCATTGCAATTTACCACCGCCCCAGCCCGACGAGCTCTAGCTGCGCAAATTATTAAAAGCTTTCAGTGACGTGGTGACTCAACAATAAATGTTTCCATTTCTTGTAATGTTTCTCCATACGAAGAAAGTGTTGAAAATTTCGTTTGTCTTAATTTCGATTAGAGTTTCAGACTTGTTTTATCCTTGAGTCACCGCGTCACTGCCAGCTTTTTATAATTTGCGCGAATAAAGTTCGTCGTAAAGGCACTTTGCAAACAAACGACCAGGATATTTACCTGGGTCAAAAAAACACAAAACAAATAAAAAACAATTTTTGATTTTTTCTGTAATTGTAGATTATTATTTATAAAAGTGTATTTAACAAGGGCCGGAAATAAGAGTTATTTTTAAATTTTTGAAGATTTTTTTCTTATTAACAAAAATACATAAATGAATATCGTAGAAAACTTTTAATTACACCATTATGATTTTTAGGCGAAATGCATCCAACATATTGCATGATTTTTAAATTTTTGAATTTTTTTTTAACAATCAAAAACCAGAGTTATTTTTGTTTTATGTCACAAAGTGAATCTGGTCATTATTTTGAGTGGATTACAATGCAACAAAATTTTAAATTTTTCATATTTGTCAAGTACAAGCATAAAATATATTATATTTCTGGAACGCTAGACTAAATTCGATTTCTTATCTTTTTAATTGCTATAAATTTATCCATTTCTAAAATTGTATCAAAAATATATAATATTTATTTGATCTTTTTAATTACTTAAAAAACTAATTTATACAGCTTCAGATCGTTTTAATATAAAAATTTTGTTAATAAATAAATTTTTATATTAAAACGATCTGAAGCTGTATAAGTTAGTTTTTCAAATTGTATAAAAAATTTATACATTTTTATAGAAATTTTAAAACCTATAGCCTGATTTTTTTCAGAACTTATCCATGAATTACACAAAAACTGAAAACAAAATGGGTCAAAATATGGCCGAAACTTGTGGCCTATGTACATGAAAGCAAAGCTTATAAGTCCTGGGTTGGCAAACGCAAAAAAACGGTAATAAATCTGTATCTTTGAAACGAGCGACCTGGTTCTAAAACAATGTATAAGGGAGTCATAGAGAAGGAACCAGTCTTTAAGACTAATGAAATTTTAGAAAAACCCCAAACAATTAACCTTTATTTTTGTCAAAACTTAGCAATTTTTCAAGGACTTGACTTTGATCTCTTTTCACGAGCCTTAAGATAATTAAAAATTTTATTTTGTATAATGCTAAAAAAATATCTAAAAAATCGTTTATTAATATCCTTAGGACTTAGTCTATGCTATTGCCGGCTATATTTAGAAAATAAGAAACAAAGTCAAGGCCAAAAACAAAAATTTCAAAGTTTAAAACCAAATATCTCTTAACAAAAACTAAAATGAGATTTGTTCATCGGCTTATTTACTTTTCAAAAAGTGGAAATTTTTAAAACTCGGTTTTTATTTACCAAAGTTATGAATCGAACAAACTTTTTCATATCCGAGGTAGTCAACTTTGACACCCTGTAGGTCAAAGTATGATACAGCAGAGTGGTTCAAATGTCATTACTCATAAAGATTGGGTCCTCCTCTATGACTCCCTTATGCATTGTTTTGTAATCAGTACGCTCGTTTCAAAGATACAGATTTATTATCCCTTTATTTACGTTTGGCCCCACTGTGGCTTGGAAGCAATTTGGGTGCTGGTGATCAATGTAGTGAACGTGAAACAGCCTTGGTATGTTTCCCAGCTAATACCACTAATACAACAGCTACAAACACAAATATCAATTGCAAATCAATTGGATGTTGGTGAGAGAATATAAAGTTTTTCGCATCAACAGAAAAACAGCAACAAAATTAAATTTTGATCAATGTCTCTATTCAGACAGTAAGTGATGAAGAGCTCAGGTGGTAGGATGGTCATGCGCTGCTGCTTGAAAACAGTATACAAGTAGTCATGGTTCGAAGCGATTTGGGTACTGACGAGCAACGTAGTGGTCATGATACAGCCATGGTATGTACCCCAGCCAGTAAGTCTTCAACTTTACTTTTCTTGTCTGCCTTAAAAATTTTGATCACCCCATGGTGATTATCATAAAAAACCTTTCTCAATTTTAAGGAAGTAAAATCGAAGTCAAACCCAATCAAACTATTAACAATGATTATATTTTACATTTAGGGCTTTTTTTTGTGCTAGTCAGCTTAAAGGTTGTAAGTTTTCTGCACATATTCCTTGGCTCTATTGATGAACGTTGTGTACAGAATGACTTAAAGTTTTTGATTTCAATTGTATCCTGTAAGATAATATGTTCCACATTCAAATTCTTTTCGTTTTTTTTCTGCAACGCAAAAGGATATTTGTTGTTTATTTATGTCGATGATACGTTTGCATAAAACGTGTGTATTTATTCCTCCCACTTTTTATTATTGCAGATTTTCCTCAAACACTTTTTCAAAATAATCCGTAATAAAACCTTTAGCATAATAATAATAATAACATTCTTCCGTTTTATGTGTTTTTGAATTCCTGGCGTTCTTTTGGTTCAACGGGAATAAATATCGAATCTTTAGTACCAAAATAAAACCGTACAAAAGCATTAAAAAAAATAAACAAATGAAACAAACGGGAACAAGAAAGTATTTTTTCCCAGTATTTTGTTTCTTTTTTAATTTTATTTTAAGACGTGCAAGTTTATCACCAGCTATTGTGTGGAAACGAAGGAAAGCATCAGCAAAAGTGCTAACAAATAAAATGCAATGAAGCGGTATTTATTTTTTCTATTTAACTTTTAGTTTTTCAAAATACAAACAGTTGCTCTCAGATTTATTTTATGATGAATGGAAGGTTGATAAAAGGTCAAAAAGGGGGGAATATGTTTCGCATTTTTTACACACTTTTTAAACTATTTGTAAGATTTTGTTTAACTACAAAGAGCGTAGATATGTGTTATTTGGTCGCATGGTATTTTTCTTCCAAGTTTCTTACTTTGGCTGTCCGAAGTAGAGCATAGTAGAAATCATTGCAGTATGTGAACCACTTGTTTGACAGCAGTTCTGCCACAAAATATATTTATTATAAAGGACATGATCACAAAGTTCATCAGGACTTCTCTAGAACTTACACACATGACGTCACAAAATCGTGTCGTATGTCTACTTCCCTCTTTTTCACACTAGCCGACATCCAACGTGAGCTCCCGAAGATGTTGAACATTTTTCACAAAAATTGTGCAGGGCAGACACTAAATAATATTTACAAAGTGTTCCCAAAAGTACATTTGCATTAAACGAATATGTTTCGGCGAAAGCGTGACCACTACTTTCCTGTTGGCCTTTACTCAATGCCAGCATGTGCTCAAAGTACTAAAAATGCTCATATAAATAAAAAACTGCGATAAGAAACAAGTGAAAAATGTTTTAATATTTAGCAAAAGGTTAAGTATAGATTTTTTTCGTAAACACAAATTTCGGAACCTTAATATTTGAGCCATTACACCATTTATTGACGTTAATTTTGAATTAAAGATTATTTTTTTTCAACCCAGTAAATGGACAAAATCACGCTTGAAATGTCTGGGATATAGATTTGAATGTATTTATTGTTTATAAGAAAAAAAAAATTATAGAGAGCTTGAAACCCAAACTAACTGTAGCCAGCCAATGGTGCTCGTTGAGTTTGATGATATTGTGCTCTTATACATAATGTTTGTTTTGAAGATTTATTCTTTTTTTTATTATTTATGGTTTATCTTGCTTCTTTTGGATTAAAATCAGAGATGCAAAATTGTAATTTTGATAAGCTACGGCTTGTTCTTTACGAACCGTTATGGAACCATTATACAAAAGACGCGCAGAAATCCGAACTCTCAGCAATTCGACAAACAATAGAGCCTAAAACGTGACAAGCTCCCCTACACGATACTTACTAACTTCAAATTAATTTTTATATTATTATTTGAGGTACCAAGACCAAACGAATGATGCAGAAGTTCGTCTTTTTGGGGCTACTTTCATAAACAATTATCAGAATTGAGTCCCGAATCAATCACCTGAAAAATGTTGTACTGTGTTATCAAATGGTAATTTTATAAAAGTGAAAGACTTTTTACAAATAAGACGTTAAAGGAATAAAATCGTAAAGACATATTATCATGGTTATTTTGTTGACTATTTTCCTTCGGTACAATCGAAGATTTGCAATATTGAGGCGGTTCCGTTGACTGCAGTTGACCGAATAGTGGCGAAGGTATATACACTGGATATTAAAAAGACAAATCAAAGCAGTTATTTTCGAATTATTTAACTTGACAAATTTAAGTGTTTTTCCATTATTATTTCTTATATTTAAACAAGTATCCACAAACAGTACCTATACTCCATTTTTCCCTTCGCGCATTAATTTCATTGCTTATTATGCATGAAGAAGTCAAAAGCTCAGAGAATACTTTTAGGCGCTTGATTTTTTAGTTAGTTAGTTAGTTAGTTTTTATTGAGACTTCATTTTTTTCTACATAAAAAGATTAGCCAACATAATTGATCAGGAAACTTAAAACTATAAGTATTATTTTAATAACATTTTTCTTTCGACAAAGCATCTGGCTTATTTAACTGAACAGAATTTACAAAAATTATTTTACATATGTTTTGAAATATAGTGCTTGCTCCCGGCACTTAACGATTTGTTGTAGAGTTAAATCCACAAAAAAAAACTTAATACTAATAAAATTCAAACTTAAATCTAATCTTACAGCTACACTTTAGCTACATAAAACTAAAAAAAAAAACAAACAAAACAAAAAAGAAAGAAAAAAAAAGAAAACGAAAAGAATTAAACTAAATTAAAAAAAAATTATATAATTAATTTAAACCAACAATATAGAAAATATTAGCTTTATCCCCTATAAATGCCGGGAGTAATGTGCGAATAAAAATGCTGACCAGGATAACTACTACGCTGTTCATTTAAAATGCCAATACTGGAAATATATCGAGTGTTTGACCAACTAAACTCCTGCTCGTGAGATAAAATATCATTAATAATGCTCCCTTCAAACAAAGATAGTTTTTCTACAAAATTTCGCATTAAATTTAGAGCATAAAAAGGTAAAGGAGACAATTTTGCTTCCTTATAAACAAAGTTATTTGAAAACCTTTTGTTCAAAGATTTATAGTTCTTCTCTATGCACTTCCGCACAATATGGCGTTCAAAAATTTCCATTTTTTTCATTGCCGTTTTTGAATTGCTAAACCACACTGGAAATGCATAAAGAAGAATTGGTCTGATACTTACCTTGTACAAAAGCAACTTTGTTCTCTTTAAAAGGGCCTTACGGTTAAATAACCTTCCAAACGCCCCCTTTACCCTATTTGCTTTCCCCAAGTTGTAATCAACATGACTATTAAACCTTAAAATCTTGATTTTGTATTTGTTTTAAACTATAAATACATGATTGAATCATATTATCGATTGCTTGCAATAACTTTTTCTTGTTTTTTTTTACAAATGCACCTTCATAAACATCAATAAATATAAATTCAAACACGATTGTGGCACTGCTTTGAAATAATATTTCTTAAGATTAAGTGATGATTCTCAAGTATAGACAAATATCTTAGTTTCTATACACTTCGGTAAATGTTATATATGTACATTTTTAGCACGTTGGAATGTACATACAGTTTTCGAAAGCAATTTTTTATGTTTTCTTTTCTATTCCACTTGTATGTGCGGTCTAAGCCGATGAACATACTTCAACAATTATTGGATTTTACTGGTAAACAGCATAAACAAACAAAAATGTGTTTGAAAATGTTTCATTTTATGGTCGTTCAAGCAGAATATGTTCTTCGAAAATTTAATGTTATTCTAATTTCAAGGGCCGATGTTGATTTTGAATAAAATACAAATCATTTAAAAAATTTTGTCAGTGCTTCATCCGTTAATCTAAATTTTCAATGACGCATAATGGAAGTTCTATGCCGTTAATGTACCAAATTATCTCATCCTGTAGAATTGTTGCTCGATTATCGATATACACCCCTTCTTTTAAATGACCCTAAAGAAAAAAAGTCTAACGGTTTCAAATCACATGATCTTGACGGCCAGTTGACATCGCCACCACACGAGATGACATGGCCATTGAATTTGTCACGCAAAAGAGCTATTGTTTCGTTAGGGGTGTAGTAGCACCGTCCTGTTGAAACCACATATCATCCACATCCATGTCTTCCAATTCGGGCCATAAAAAGTTCGTTAACATCTCACGACAATGAACACCATTCACAGCAACTGCCTGATCGGCCTTTTCATTTTGGAAAAAATAATACCCGATTATGCCGGCAGCCCACAAACCGCCCCAAACCAGTTCCCCTTTGTGGGTACATTGGTTTTTCGACAATTACTCTTTATTTAGCCCAAAGGCGACAAATCTGCTAATTAAAGAATCCACTGAGATCACCACTGAAGATGACTTTTTTTTCGAAAATTGATCATGCAATGTTGCCATTTCTGTCCATTGATGACGTTTGGAATTGTTAAGAGGCTTTAGGTGCTCAGTCACTTGTACATACCTTGCAAGTATGTAAATGCAAGCAAGTCTTTATGCATAATATTCATCAAGGACGAGAGTGAGAGATGCAATTGTTGGGAACGACGACCAGTTAGGGCGAACTGCTCTTCAGCCACACTATCACGAACAACAGCAATATTTTCTGCAGTACGTGTTGCACGAGCATGAACTGGTGTTTTCGCATCTCCTACAGAGCCGATTTGCTCAAATGTTTGACCTATTTTTCTATTGTACGCCATTTGGACGATTAAATTGACCGAAAACGTCACGAAGTGCACGATATGCATTCTTAATTGCACGCCCATTTTCAAAATAAGCCTGAATAACTTTAACGCATGGCTCGATTAAATCTTTCTTTCCCTGGTTCAAATTGAATTAGTCTGAGAATCGGAAATGTCAAATGAAATGCAGAAAAAAAACTTGACATTTAGGTGTGCTTCATATTCAACGTTAGCGCTTAAAATTTAACCACCTGTTATTTTTGAGTTCTTTTCAAAATTTTATTTTCCATACAAATTACAAGATCAGCCACCAAATTTTAAATAGAGAGTTGGTCAACAATTTACTGCTTCGAAATATGATTTGTAGGTAATTAACCGTACATTTTGCATACACATGAACGTATTTGGGTGATTCATATCTAAAGTTCATTGTAAACTGATGTCATCAAAAACATAATTGCTGTTATCATCAATGATATCAACAGATTAATGTAATAAGAAAATGTCAAAAGTTAATGGTATCAAAATGGCGCAATGTTCATTCGCACATGTGCCAAATTGTTTGCCAAATATTTGGTATTAATTTAATTTTTATTTTTTTTTTTTTTGCTTTCTTTTCACAAATCATGACAGAACAAAAAGAGGACAAAAAATTGTTATATTCAACCTTGTAACGCAAAAATACGTACATACATACACATGTGTGTGTGTGTGTTCTGGTGCACATTTTTTTTTATATACACGTCTAGTATGTGGGTACAATATTGGGTGCAGAATTCGCCTTCAAGTAGGTATATGTATGTATATAATCATGAAAAGTTTGTGTTTGAAGGTCCTGTCATTTAAAAAAGAAAAAATTTAAATAGCTGCCTAAATATTTATTGGTTATTGTTTATTTCACTGTTTATACTCACTTGCTGAAACACGACTTGTTTTTACATAAGTTTTATTAATCTGTTTTCCTTTATGCCTATCAAAATTCTTTAATTCACATAAGTAGCGTCGTTATCAATTCTGAGTAAGTATCACTAGAACCCGTTCAACATATTATTATGAACTACGACGGAATCAAAGTTAGCGCTGTCAGTTACCTGAGTTTAGTTTGAATTAGTGTAACCAAGTTCATTAATACAATACTGATGCTTTTTATTTAAGCTTAGTTTAGACCATATGTTGAGTCAGCATATATATGCTAACAACTGTACGATTAAAAATAACAGCAAATGCACATGTCATCACATATCATATGCTAGGTGTTTACACTATATGCTGAAACTACCAAATTTTTTAATTCAACAAATTTCAGCAAGTGGAATGTCAACATAAGAGTTAGCATACAATTTTTGTGTTTATACGATATGTTGATAATTACATGATGATATGTATGCTGAATCGTATAAACATTTGCTTGTAAAATAAGTTTGATACTACTGTCTATTTATACAACACGTTATTGCAGAAAATTGGTGTTTTTAATATAAAAAAAAATTTCTTCGGAAGAAATATCACTTGCTATTGCTTGTGCAGTCCTTGTTTTTGATAGTGATGAAAGTGAAGTAAAAGGAAAACGAAGCCGTTGGTTGTTGATTATTCGAACTACTTCAAGCAGAATTCATACCAGGTGGACTGGAAACACTGGTGATTATCTTGACTTTTAGCTTTTTGTTCACTTTGAAATATAGGCAATGAAATACACGCATTTTTTTCATTTTGCAGCAAATTCCCTTGCACCCACCTGGTATGAATTCGCCTTGAGCTATTTATTGTTTTTTTTTTTTTTTTTAATTTGAGAGCAATTAATTCATTGAATTTCATTTCATTACGTATGTGCTCGTTTGCAAATTTTGAAGAAGACATATATTTACATAAACGAAAATTGTTGGCTGCTCAACAAAGCCATTCGGCAAATATGCATACATATTAGATACATATATGCTGAAAAGCTTAAACATTATTTTCAACAAATGGCATATCAGCTAGCAAACGCAGGAAATTAGTCAAAGACTAAAACCATACCGTTCACACGATATGCTAAAATTGTCAACATATGTATATTTGTTGGTATTGTTGACAAATTGTTTGCAAACGTTGTTAAACATACGTATGCTGGTAAAGATTTTGCGTTTACACGATATGATGGCACTTAAACAAAATTTTCAGCATAAATATGTTGATTCAACATATCGTCTAAACTAAACTTTATTACATTGCAAACAACATAGAGAAATATTCCCCAAAAGTTTTAAAGAAATAAGTTTACATTGTCATATATATTTTCTTCTAATATTAATATTTAGCAAATGTTTCCCTGTACTGATAATCAAATGTCAGAGTCATTGACAATTATATATTAGAAGTGGTTTCGTATCTAGGAAATGTCTTCACTAATGTTGCCCCTTAAATGCCCAGTTGTATCTGGTTCGTCGGCATAACACTTGTCTTTAACGGCACCCCGCAAATAGTGGGACAACGATGTCATATCGCAGCTCTTCACAGGCAATGTCCAAATTAGGTTGGACACAAATCATGGTACGTTAAATATTAGATATTTTCTAGAGCAGTATAACTTAAAGATAATTTTCTAGACATTAAATATTAACCACTTGACTTCCAACTTCCTCTTCTAAATTAAACATCTCAAATTTTTAAAACTGCGTCTTGTGCTATAAGTTACTATGAACAAACTGCTAAGCTCATAGCAGAATTTCGATAATCCTAAACACTTCAACCACGAATGGCTGTTGATAAGCCAACAAAGTATTAACATTTAATTTATTGATTTTGGATGTATAGAAAAATCACATTTCATCCTTTTCTGTTCTTTATTTGTGAAATAAGCCCAAAATTATTTAACATAGGAATGAATCCATTGGACTTTTAATAAAATACATAAGCAATTCACAGCGAATTCGTTTTTATTGATCATTTTCAGTCACACAGTGTTTGAGGGTGAGAGTTCAAAAGCTTCTTGGAAAAGGTTTTTTTTTCTTTTTTGGGAGTGTGAAGTGTAAAATTTTATCTAAGTCTTTGAATAACTACACAATGACTGTCTGCGATAATTTGATGAATAACTATTAAGTTCAAACCTTGCCAAACATATAAGAGCAGGCATATACAGGGAGGCCCAAAACTATCGAAGGGGCTTTCTTATAACTTCTTATTATATTTTTTTTAATTTTTCGTACTTTTTCAAAGAAATAGATAATTTACTGAAAAGCTTAATCTTATTTCTCAAATTGAAGGGCCATAGTTAATTTTATTTTACGCGGAGTGCATATTGTCGTCATTCAATGTGCGGTTTGAGCTGCAGAGCTGTCAAATTATATTTTCAAGTTTATTTGCCTCGGTTAGGAGATTTTAAAATATGAAAGTCTGTACCTAGAACCATACCGCAATTAAAGAACCATATATGTGACGAAATCGGCAACAACCTTAAGTTAAGTAAAATATTGTGAAAAGAACCCATTTATGGAAGGCAGATATGTTCATAAATAAATTACAAATATTCTTAATAAACAATGAACTGAATTATGTATTCGCTAAAAAATAGACCTTAATGCTTTCAGTCTTTTTTCAGCCTTCTATATGCCGCCGACATTTCGTTGCTGCTAACCAACTCATATAGACGGCTGAAAAAAAGACAAAGGTATATTTTTTATACCTAAAGTAATAAATATTTTTAATAAGTATAATATTTACAAATTTATAATCAAAACGCTACGAGGAACTCAAGTTTTTGGTTAGCTTTGGGCCACCCTGTGCATGTATCTATCACATAAAATTGTCAACAGCTAGTAAACCGTTATGCCACAGTACAAAAGAACATTTTTAAGACATAAATGTGCCAATTCATTTCAAGTTATTGGTATAATTTTAACTTTTTCAATTACTGAAAGTTTCTCAATTTTTTTTTCAAGTTTGTTTCAACGCTTTTAGGTCTTTTTTCACTCACTTTCTATAACGCTTTGTTTTTATTCGCTTTCTAAATTCCACCCCTTTTTACGGAATTTAAGGATATTGCAACAATCGATATCCAATCAGAACAAACATATTCAAACAAATTAAATCGTTTTAACACAACGGCTGCTGTTGACTTTCTTGTTTGTAGATTTCTTTTGGCCTTTAGGCTCTTCAGCCTTTTGATTTCTTTTCTACTTTCATTATTTTTTTAATATACCCCTTGTTGTGGGAAGCGATAAAAAATTATAATGAAAGTAGACACTTAATATTCGAGTTTTTTTTCAAGACCAAATAATGTTTGGAATGAGATAATAAAACCAAAAAAAAAAAAACAAATCAATGACACGACATGATAAGGGAAGGATTTCCCCTGGTATTTGATTTTCTTCTTTTTCGTTTTCTTTAATTTCGTTGTAGTTTCTGTTAAGAAGACGGAGAGATCAAAACGAGGTTGGTTATAAAGTTAAAAGAATGTATTGCTACGGTTAGCTCGTGGAAATTTAAATATTTCCCATTTAAACGAAAAAGTGTTAATGAAGGGCTGTCTAACTCAAACGCATCATGTTAATTGTATTTACAAAAGGTTTCGCAAACTTATGTTGATATTTTTTATTATGATAGAAGGATCTAGTTCATTTATACTGACCAAACACTTGCTACAGCTTCGATGGTATAGCTATATACGATGTTCAATATCTGCAATGACTCTGAGACATAATTCAAGTTCAATGTCATTAATATGACAAGTTATCTAATTTTTTGGCCCTTCAATTGTGCTCGGCTTGTTGAACTACACTTTCTCTTTTAGGTCTCCCCAAAGAAGTCCAACGGTGTTCGCCAAGGCAAGAGATAACACAAACATTGACTTTCTCCCGCACGTTGGGTGTGTGTCAAGTGCCACCATGCCACCATTGTAATGACATGTCGTGCAGGTTCATATCTTCAATTTCTGGTCATAAAAAGTCCTTCATCATCTTACGATAACGAACATTATTCACGGCAACTGCACGGCCAACCTCATTTTCGAAGAAGTACAGCTCCATACCGCCGACAGCCTACAAGCTGCACTAAAGCATCATTCTTTGTACACACATCAGCTTTTCACCAATTCACGCTTTGGCTTAATAACTCGTGGACTCTCATTTGGCCATATATGGCAGTTGGCACAGAGGACACAGTGCCTACACCCAAAAAATATCGTAGGTTAATGTAACCCTTATAGACTGTTAATTTACTGTTAATGTAAAGTGTTGTTGCAATTTAAATGATAACTATTATTTCGTTGGTTAAACTAGACAGATCGAAAAAGTAACTAATGTAAACTGTTTTTGCAATTTAGTACTGATGCCAAGCAAAAATGGAACTAAAACAAATTGTTAAGTAATATTCCAAATAGTAGCTAACAGTGCTAGTAAATCTATAGCAATACAATGTTAATAATAACAAATATGAACATAATTATTTATTTGGCTTAAGAGTCAATTGAAATTTATTAATTCAGGTCCTAAAATAGACCTTGCATATATGTTCTGTATTTTTCAACTGTCTATATGCTGTTTAATTACTTGATTTAAAAAAACAGTTTGTAGCAGTAGCGTATAGCCATCCACTACCCATGCCTGAATGTGCAGTTTAATTACAACCTGAGTTGGTGCTGATTACACTGTGCTAGTTGAAAAAACCGACAAACGGGGCACCCAGTGACTAAACCTAATTCGGGTACGCTGAATTCAGTGGTGCTATCCGTTTTTCTAGGTTAGCTCGCGTTTTCGAGATTTACCGTTATTTTAAAAATGGAGGAGGTTGCACTACATGTATTGAACTAACTAAAAAAATTTTTCGTTTATTGAACTTTAATAAAAAACCGAAATTCCGCAATAAAATAACCTTTAATTTGATATATAATTTATTAAAAAAAAATTTCAGTTTTTAGAAAAAAAAATTTTTTTTTTGAAAAAAAAAATTTTTTTTTGCAAATTCTTGAAATTTTTTGATCTTTAAAACTGCATAAAAAATTGAAAACTTAAGCTATGCCAACAAATTTTCCCGTGTATATGAAAAATTATGTTCGAAACAAAACGAGCTTTAAATGACCAAAATCTGTGTGCAACTTTTGATTTTATTCACAAAAGATGAAAAATTGCAGTTTCAACCTGTTACCAGACGAAGCCTCAAAAATTGAAAAAAATATTTTCTTGTTAATTAAAGTGCATTTCTGCATGTTCCTATAAAAAGTTTTTTGTAATTATCTAACATTAAGATGTGTTAAAAAAGTGTTATGAAACCCTTTTGCATAATTTGTACTATTATGCAAAATTATGCAAAAAGGTTTCATAACACTTTTTTAACACATCTTAATGTTAGATAATTACAAAAAACTTTTTATATGAACATGCAGAAATGCACTTTAATTAACAAGAAAATATTTTTTTCAATTTTTGAGGCTTCGTCTGGTAACAGGTTGAAACTGCAATTTTTCATCTTTTGTGAATAAAATCAAAAGTTGCCCACAGATTTTGGTCATTTAAAGCTCGTTTTGTTTCGAACATAATTTTTTATATACACGGGAAAATTTGTTGGCATAGCTTAAGTTTTCAATTTTTTATGCAGTTTTAAAGATCAAAAAATTTCAAGAATTTGCAAAAAAAAAATTTTTTTTTCTAAAAACTGAAATTTTTTTTTAATAAATTATATATCAAATTAAAGGTTATTTTATTGCGGAATTTCGGTTTTTTATTAAAGTTCAATAAACGAAAAATTTTTTTAGTTAGTTCAATACATGTAGTGCAACCTCCTCCATTTTTAAAATAACGGTAAATCTCGAAAACGCGAGCTAACCTAGAAAAACGGATAGCACCACTGAATTCAGCGTACCCGAATTAGGTTTAGTCACTGGGTGCCCCGTTTGTCGGCAAAAAAAAGTTCCAAATTCAAGCACAGTGTTATTATTATTTACTTTTCTTTTCTTCCCTAAACATTTTTCATCACAAAAAATGCTTCTCAATTTTAAGGCTGTAGAACCCAATTTTTTTAAATATGAAACTAAAAATTATATTGTTCAACTGAAAGTAATTCATGTTGTTTATAATTATTATTAGATATACATATGTAAGTATTTGAAATATAATTTTTACAAACATAATTATTATGAGAAAAATTAAATAGCTTACCGATCGTTTTCATTTCGTATGTTGTGTTATTATTTTATAGGCATAATGAATATTAAATTTTCACTTTTTTTAAATTTTAACACATCGAACTAATTACATAAAATTAAATAATTAAACTTAAAAAAAAAAACATTTAAATTTATTTTCACTAATTTACTCTACTAATAAAGTAAAGTAACTTTAGTAGTTTATGCACATTAGTGAAGTTGCAAATATTCCTTTTGGTATTTGTCGAGCCGAATATATTTCATTCTTATTAGTCCAACTGAAGCGCGTAAATGTGCCTAGTATGAAACACGTTAAGAATATTCAAATATTCTTAGTTTATTTGATTTTTCTACGACCTTATATTGGTATTTTGCATTTGTGTTGGTTGGGCTCAAGGTCCTTGAGCCCAACCAACACAAATGCAAAATATTCAAATATTATTAACTTGTATTTTGTATTAAAGTTTTACTGAACACTCATTGTTTTCTTCAAAATAATGAAACAATTAGAAAAGTTTTAATGTGTATTATCAGTTTTCTTTGAATCTACTGGCAAGTTGAGCTGTAGCAGCGAAGTGTCGGCGGCATATAGATGTCGGAAAAACTATACATAAGCCGTTCAATAGGTTTTATTATGCCCAAAGTAATGCATAAGTCTCATTTAGTAAATAAAATGAATGTTTCGTTTCACTTACCGTCTAATTCATAAAAACTATAACAGGTTTATAAAGCTCTTATTTGACAGATTTTCCATACAAATATGTCAAATAACAGTCTTATAAGCCTGTTATAATTTTTATGAATTAGGGGGTTAATATATACTTATCTTGCAGGAAATGTCAATAGAAAAATTGTGCTGGTTTCACCACCACTAAGAGAGTACACTGAGAGAGCTTTGCCCATAGAATTAGCTAAAGACGTTCTTTTAAAATAAATGAAATTTCATTTAAATTTTTGATCAAGCCATTTGAATGTAAATGTTGAAGGAGTTATCGAATCCAGTAAAAATAATCATTTTAGGAATTTAATTAACCCAAAAAAATTTTTTTTATCTTCGGCGGTGATTTTTATTTCCTGTCTGTGTTTTGCTTATTGCATCACAACACAAGCAATTTAAATAAAGAGTAGAATACATAGAATTGTTTGTACAAACCAAATTATAAATATGTATTTACATATCTACAGCTTCAATTCTGAATAAATACATACTTAACATA
Organism: Sturmia bella; assembly: GCA_963662145.1. Classification (NCBI taxonomy): domain Eukaryota; kingdom Metazoa; phylum Arthropoda; class Insecta; order Diptera; family Tachinidae; genus Sturmia; species Sturmia bella. Next base: position 52,526,907 of record OY759168.1, on the reverse strand, counting down.
AGTTACCTATATAACATATGTATGTTATTGCGGTCATTATTAATTGCAACCGAAAATCCGTATTTATCTGAATTTCAGTTTTTCCACAACTATACGAATCAGTTGATATTGAAGTGTGCTTAATTTTTAAAAGTTTATTTGCTTAGTAACTGCACTAATAACTTTTGGATTAAATTACGGTCAGTTACAGCGAAAATACTTTGAATTTATAACTGAAAATTTATAGACTTAAAACTTATAGACTGGATAGTTCTTTTGAAATGAAGTGGCGATTATGAGTGTTAATATTTGTATTCACGAATATTGAGAGTTGATATTTGCAACGTCACTAATGCGCATATGGAAACAAACACGAAAATGAAGGTTAACGATTAATTTTTTTATAATTATTATTAAAATATTTTTATTTATACCCTGCTAATTTTATTTATTTAACTTCACTTTATATGCTGTATTTGCTATTATAGCATTCTATTTTGATTTGTTTTAATTAATTTAATTTTTAATTTAATTTAAAAAATTATATTTAATTTATTATATTATTTTACATATGTATGTGCAAAATCATGCACATTTTTCTAAATTTTTATATATGCTTTCATATGTGTGCACATAATTTAATTTATTTTATTGCACTTGATTTTATTTTATTTCACTTTCACTTCGTTTCTAAGTTATTTTATTTTACGTTATTAAAAAAAAAACACTCAGTTGTCAAAGAAAACACTTGTTGCTTTTCTTTGAAGATACATTTTTAATTGACACATGTTCCCTTTTAGCTCAAAGAAACATGTTGCGAACATTCGTCTCCACCATCTTTAATAAAATCGTCTTAGGCGTCATGCCAATTTTGCACTTTCGCTTTCTTCCAATTACAGCCTAAATTTTAAAGTTCCTGAAAATCTTTTATTTCATACTTGTAAAGCACTTCATTAGCTTTAATTTAATCACAATTTCATTTAATTTTCTTTTGATTAAATAATTTTAATTCGTAATTTCATTAACAATTTTCACAATACCGGCCATCTTCCAAAGAACAATCAACAAACTGAAGAAATTTAATGCAATCAACACACAAACAACATTAATTCTGCTCTTAGTTCACCGTTAATATTTGCTCTTTAATTCTCAAGCAAACTGCATTTAGTGAGAACATTAAAGACTTGTTGTTGTTGCTATTGAAGAACACACTTGTATGTATGTATATCGGTATGAAGGTGTGTATACTATGATTTTGAATAAAAGTGTTCTGTTTCTGCTTTGAGTTTTCGTGGGTGTGGAAGGGCTTGAATCGTGTGTTGTTGTATGATTGCCTTGATTTATTTGGAGCACAGATTAGCGTGATTTTTAATGTAATAAAAACATGTTGATATTAAAGATGTTTATAAACATGCCTTTACTTGTATGTACATAAACGAGAATGTATGTATGTATATACATATGTATCTATGTATGAATAGTAAAAGGTTGATACGTTTTATTAAAACTTTTGCAATAATTTTCAAGCGTTTATATTTATTCTTAGCATAATCTGAAGATTTTAGCAGTGTTTTTTTAATGTTTGTTGGAGTATTAAGCCAGGGTCATGGTCCAAATATCAGTTCAATGCAAATGTCCATATGATTTTGTGTGATTGTCCAAAGCTGTACAAACGTATGTGGTTGTTTTGTTTGACAGTCCCAACGCTATTATTACACAAACAAAATACAAGCACGTTTTTTGTTGTTCTAGAGTTGCACTGACCTGATAAATAGGCCTTGGCTAGGATCACACAATTGCCGCTTCATTAGCTTCATTATAGTGACCAAACTAATAAGCCAACATAAGTAGATCAGTTTGTCATTTGTATAAATTCGAATTCTACTACTAGAAAATTTATTTAAATCAAAAACTGTCAAAAAAAAGTTTTTTATGCATGCTATTAAAAAAAATGTTATGTTTATACCGTTCACTATGAGCGTTTATGATATTTATATCCTATGTACTAAATAAGTACATAACCGTTTATAGATAATCGTTTATATACATACATATATCCTATCTATAATTAATATTTAATTTTCCAGTCCTATAATTCCCTGTCAGAGATTGAGTAGCCGACTACTACTAGCATAGTTAACATTAAGCTAACTTTTATGGACTAGCTTCAAGATAGCTGCAATAAAATCGATTTTTAATTGGCTTTTTGTGGACTGGCTATAAACTAGCTGAAAAGTGGTGCAGAGTTGACCCAAAATTTAAACAATAACATACACACATATACATACATGGTTAACTCTTTGCTCGAATTGCTTGTTGTCGCTTTCTTTCTAGCGATAGCTGAGTGGGTATGTTGGCTACTCAACAATCATGAGTTTTAGTAGTGGACTAATAAAAGAACCTGGCAGTACAAAAATAAAATAAGTAGAATATAAAAAGAAAAGAAAATAGTCTGAACTTTAACTTTAATAAAATAAAAATCACCACCGAAAAATATAAAACCCTTGGTTTGTACATTTTTTTCTCTGGGCACTAACTTTTAAGTTGCTTACTTTAAGTTAGTTGAAAAGTAATGCAACGTCGGACAATTGATTACTTCCTAGGACACCGCCATGTTGAATTAGTCAGCTGTTTACATTGAGAAGTAATTCAGGAGTCAACCAGTGCCTGTTGTGAAATAGTTAGCGTTAAGTTAATTTAAAGTAAACTTCGTTTCTGACAGGGTTAATAGAGAATTCGAAAAAGTGATGTCTGTGTGTAGGTTATTGAAACACCGTTCTAAAAGTCAAACGTAAAAAAAACTTGATGACTCTCCATATATAGACGATACACATTAAAAGCCAGTTTTCCAGAGAAATTTTACAAATAAGAGAAATAATACCAAAGATGTCAAAACTGTAACAGACAAAAGACCAACGTAATTTTTTTTCTAAACGTGATTTTTTTAAAGGTATTTTAAGATTCAAACGTTGAATTGAAAACCCCTGCGGACAACGTATGACATATTTTATGTGACTCGACCATAAACTCTTTTTCTTGACCTGCACTCCCACCCTCCAATAGTAGCATGCGTGATATATGTATACAATTTTTAAAAGAACAAATTGATCACAAATTTCACTGTATTTTCACAGTTTCGGTTTTTAGCAAATCACTTCATATCAAATCAATGCGCATGTGTGTTAGTAAATCAAAAAAAAAAATTGTTTTCTTAAGCTTTTCATTAAAATATTAAAAGAAAATTAATCATTTTTGTATTAAATTTATCAGGCTCAAGTTCTTTCTATATTATTTTTGTGATTGTTTCTAAAGCGACAACCAGGCCACTCAGAAACATGAGCCCCTGAGTTCAAAGACGGGTGCTGACGAGAAAGTGTGGCGGCTTCGAAACAACTAGTTGTCCACCCTGCTAAATGTCTTTGATGTCTTCTTTGTCTCATTTAATTAATATCAATCACAAAAATAATATAGAAAGAACTTGAGCCTGATAAATTTAATATAAAAAAATATTTATATAAGAAAAAGTTCGAATAATAAAAATTAATTAAGAAAATTTATCTCTCAAAGTTCTTTTGGTTTTCAAAAGCCTTATTTTTACATTTTCTTGCTTTGAAAGCTTTCAATTTTATTTCAATTTGGATTATTTTTTCTTCGCAAATTTATTTCCAGTCTACTCAAGAAAATCAATAAATTTTCTAGCATCTCAAAAACGAGGAAAAAGACACACACACAAAAACCAAAGTCGATAGGAAGCATAATTAAATGGAAAAAAATTCTCAAAGATTGGAAGAAAGTGCATTCACTTGACAGTGTTGTGCTGGTCTTTCTTGTTTGTTTTTTTAACAACACTTAATACATTATGACAAATGGGTTTTACAGTTTGCCTCTGTCATACACTAGTTCATTTAAAGTTTCTTTTTTCTGGGCAACCGAATTAATTTAATTTCTTATTTTCACTCTGGAATTGAGTACTATATGGCTTAATGTGATTTTATTAAGTCTAAAATACTGAAATCATGTATGATTTCATTCTGACCACAAAATTATGCAGTGTGTTTTGACCCTTAAATATTATAAAAATTTTTTGGACAACAAAGTCGAATCAGCAGAGATTCGTCACTATATGTGTACAAATGTATGTATATTTTTTTAATACTCCGAACTTAACATGGAGCTATTACATTAGAAATGACTTTTAATTATGAAACAAACTAAAAACGTCGTCCTTAACAGCAACAGAAACGATTGCGAAGGAAGAAGAAATACCAAGTAATTTCCTTGTCAAGATTAAAATTAAATTACAGCCAGTAATACATTTTCTCATTCTTTTTCTCTTGCTTTCTTACACATACCTATTTATTTGCTTCTATTTACTTTCAAGATAAGCAAGAAAAATCGAAACTGAAAGTTGGCTAGTTTTCAAGAATAGTGAGAAAAAAATTGGAAGAAATTAATATTCGCAGCAACACTTTACATAAAAAGCTAATTAAATGCAACGAAGTGGAAAAAAGTGTGAGGGAACTTAAAGACAAACGCACTATTGAAATATGCATACATATGTATGTATGTGTGTATAACAGGTATGTCCAGCAAACAAAAAGTTACACACTTCCGTGACTGAAATTAATTTGAGATTTAAATTCGCGCATAAGTGTGACATTATAAGTTTGGTTTTTGTTAAATTGTAACAATTATTTTGAAAGGTTGAAGTCTAGAGGAATGAATCAATTCAGTTTGATATAGCAAAGACTAAACCAAATGTGTTAAATGCAAAAGCTAAACCTGCCGTTAATTTACCGGTTGGATTATTGGCCCGATAATTTAACGCTTACGTTTTGTTAAAAGGAATTTGTAATTATAAAAAAAATTAAAAATCTGCTCTATAAAATGCTCTTTATAACTAACGATCGTTTTGCAGTTGCTGTTTTAGTAGTTTTAAGCAAAAAAAAACTATATGAAAAATGTTAAATCGTTAAGCGATTTTCTTTTTTACCAATTTATTTCGAATTCAACAAAAAAAAAAAAAATCTTACAATACTGGATGTAGTGTGTATGATTCATCCAACTTTAAATTTCGAATTTAGTAATTTTGAATATCCATATCAATAGCCAGTTTATTTTGTTACAATGTGGTATATGTTTCAAAAGATTATTATTGCCAAACACACGATTTTTATAAAATAAATGCCTACGTTAGGCAAATATATAGAAAATACATAAGCAAAATCACTTAAGTTCTTGCTGTTTTCAAAGAAATTTTTATTTAATCAATATTGTATTCTGAAGGAATAAAAACCAACAGGCAGGAGTGTTGGGAAAATAATTGCTGCTAAGAATTCTATGGCCCTAAATCTTAACGACAACACCAAGCATTCCTAGATATCAAATATTTAGTAGTACAAAAATTAATATATAAAAAAATTATTGAAAATAAAAATCAAATTATTTTTAGCTAAAATTCTTAGAAAGTTTTTAAAACAATAAATATATTGTAAGAGGTAGAGATCACTGCTACCTTCTTGCTTCAATTTTCTAATTAAATTTTTAATCTACCATCTACACGACACCAAAAACATCAACCAAGGTTTCTTAATACCAGTCAGTCGCATAACTACACCAAATACAATACCAACAAGCACTTAATGGAGTTTTTTGGTGGAAAAATGTTAAAATCCGTCATCCATTTCTTCTCGTTTGTGTGTTTGTGTTTTGTTTTTTGACAGCAGTTCACGCGAGAAGCAGTAGTAAGCTGCTCTTGTAAGGTTACCTCGTATAAAGGTGCCTGGGCTCTAACCTTTTCCGAAAGCAGGCTTATCTAAATCAGTGCTGTCATATTAGGGGATTTATCCAGGAATCGTGAATTTATTTTGCGAAATGGGGATAAGGGAATGAGGAATTCATTTGGCATTATTTTTAAGCATTGGGGATTTTAGGTAATTTTTTTGGGAATTTGCATTTAATATTATACATGCTTTTACTGTTAAGGATTGTTTCAACTTCGACATATCACAATTCGTCTATTTAATATCGAAATAAAATGTATTCTTAGTAAGTTGCTAATAGACTACCGCCTCTTTTCTGCGAGGTCTCTCAAAGAGAATGGAAACCCTGAAACTAGAGGGATTACTATTAACATTTCTGCGATGCAAAAGCAGTAATAGAGAACAGAGATGTTTTCTTTTTTAAGTTTTGAGAGACCTTGTACAACATGGAAATAGCTGAAATCAAAATGGGACAGTAGCTAAAAAGATTTACATTTTTGTATGTCTTTGCTACATCAAATTGAAATTGTTGAATGAAAACATTTAACCATTTTTTCGAAAACATTCACCGGTATTCATACAAAATAAAATGTTTTTGAAACACGTTCTAGCACGAAGTTTTCATATAAAATGTATTGTATCTCAGCAATATTTTAATTCTTATATTCTTATATTCCAGAAAGAAATCATGTGTATACTTATTGCTAAAGGTATCATTTGGTTTGCTGGGATGCATTCTATATACATATGCGCACATAATCATGTTCTTTAAAGAGTTTAAAGAGAAGTGGAAAATTAAAAAAAGCAAAATAGATATTAAATTGCTTTAGAAAGGAGTGAAGAAATTTTAGAAGATTAAAAAGGATTGGTTTGAGTATAATTTAATTAATGTTTTACAAGAGCGTATACAAGAAAATCAAGTTATAAAGACTTTAATTCCCACTTGTTGTTTTTTATGCTGAAGGAAAGAAAATTGATTTTTTTTTTTGGCATAAAAAGGTAGAGGAATATTATTATGGAATAAATTTGTGCAAAATAGTTCTTAAAAGCTCTCGTTTAACTTCTTACGCTGTTGGAGTTATCACTTAAACACTAATCCGCTTAGGAAATTGATGGAAATGAGAACTACATACATACATACATTGATGTGCCATTAACAATTAACAGAGCTCTTGAAAATTTGGACTGTTTCGCTAAATAATGAGCAAACAGAACTACATCGTGTGAGGTATCGAGTCAAAATAACGTAAAACAAAAACAGCATTAATTTTAAATTTATAGTCGAACATTAGGATTTACAATTGTTAATTATAATTAATAAAACTATTTTTTAAAGTTTTAGGTCTTTTAATTTTCTTTATTAATTTTTCGATATTTCGCTAACAATTTATTAACATCGTCAGGAATCTTTAATTGTTTTTATTTTCTATTATTTTGTATAAAACATTTTATACAAAATAGTTTTATTAATTTTAACAATAAATTAATTTTAATTTTATTTATAAAATAGTAAGTTGAACAACTTTTTATATTCTAAGTAAACGAATATTGCACAGAAATGGCTTTGCCTTATATCTTAAATATTAATAGGTATCAAAATAGAAAAGGAGGTAAATGCATTTATAAATAACTATAATTTTGAAGGAAAACTATTAGCAAAAACCTTCAATGTAAAGAAGAGAAAAAGAAAATAAAAAAAAATAAAAAAATAATGTATACATATAACATACAAATAACAAAAAAAAAATGTCATAAACAGTACTTATAACAGTGATTACTAGTTTTCTAGCAGTAAGTGAACATTAGTAAAGAGCATTAATAAGTAGGTTTTCAGAAAATTCACATTTTTTTCAAAACGAGACTTAAAAATATCAATACCTTCTGAAACGGTGTTGGTGCTACTTATCAGATGTAATATTACGGTAGAGAAATGCCACGGTAAATTTAAAGCCATTTTTAAGATTCTGTTTTGCGCTATTTGAAGGCGTTTAATATGGCACAGTTACCCCACACTGGGGAACCATAGAATATTATAGCCTGAAATATCGTTTTGATAATCAAAATTTTGTTGCTATTATTCAGAGTGGAACTTCTGCTAATAAGTGGGAATAATATTCTTTTATATTTACTGATCTTGTCTATAATATGACATATATGAGGGTTAAAAGTTAGCGTAGTATCTAAACAAATTCCTAAGTATTTTATATTGTTAGACCAGTTAATGCTGCAGCCAGAAAGAGTGAGATTTGCACCAGGTAGGTAACAAGGTTTTTAACAATAAAGGTCAAAAATTATTAGATAAAATAATAAATTGTTAATTATTTTATCATGCTTGAATTGGATTTTACTTCTTCGAAATTGTGAAAGATATTTTGTGACAAAAGGTTTTTTTTTTTTTTTTGCTTTAAAAATGTTGTTCACTACAATTTTATAACAAGAAAAGTCTTTCTCAAGTTTGTGGAAGTAAAATCGAACTCAAGCCTGATAAAATTATTAACAATTGCAAAAACAAACATAATATGCAAAACATATTGCGAGACATAATGGAATTCATTCCACCACGAATACGCTGATTCGGCCCCTGATCTCATTGATTTTGACAGCGTTTTTATCCATGCTCTCACCCAAGGTACCGCGATACCAAGTAGTTTTACAAGCCCAGCGGACTACTGCTTTTAGCCTAAAGAGCTGTCCAAAAACGCAACACAAACATACAAACGCTAACAAATGGTTGACAGAATTTAAAAATTTCTACCAACAAAATACATGAAGTGTTTGTTTTTGTTGTGCTGGCTGTAGTTATGCGGCTACCTGCTCTTAACTATTGGTATTTTTTCCCTTAACAGTGCTGCCATAAATTCACAAACGTAATACTGGTCGAAACGAACCAAGAATTGAAATTTTACAGGACAATAAGTAACATATTATTAAATAATTTTGTTTTCAAATATGAACTTAATTATTTATTTGCTTTAAGAGCCAATTGAAATGTATTAATTCAGGTCCAAAAATGAACCTTTTTAAAAAACATTTTCGAAAAAGGTTAATTTTTGGACCTGAATTAATAATTTTGTTTTCCATATTTTAAATGGACATGTTGCTTTCCTTCTAGTAAGCAGTACATTTTGTGTGAACAAAAAAATCAATGGGTTAATATTTTAGTTTTTCTTTGGCAGCTAATTTGGAAACTCTACATAGCAGCGAGATACTGCCTTAGTCTCTGACTTGTTCGATGGATCATTCGATATCGAAAAGGGTAATTAAATACCAAGAATGTTTGAGAATATCAATTGCAGCCTATTTGTAAACTTTTGCATATGCTTCTTAGGGTTCCGTACTCATCAGAGTGTAATGCAACCCTATTAACGAGACTTCTACTTCCGTTCGTCCGTCTGTCCGTCCGTCCGTCACAGCATCCATTCTCCGAAAGAGTAAGAGCTAGAGAGCTGAAATTTTCACAGAATGTTACTGTACCTTGCCGCTACAACAACAAATACTAAAAACAACAACAAATACTAAAAACAACAACAAGTCGAAAACTACCAGGTGCCCCCATACAACGAAAAGTTACAATTAGCTATAACTCTCGAACCGTAAGAGGTAGAGAGCTGAAATTCTCACAGTATATGTATTTACAGATGTTCTGCAATAACAAGTGCTAAAAACAACAACAAGTCAAAAACTACCAGGTGTCCCTATACAACGTAAGGTAACAATTAGCCGTTACTCTTGAACCGTGAGGGACAGAGGGATAAAATTTGCATAATATATGTATTTGTATATGCTACACAACAACAAATGCTAAAAACAGCAACAACTCTAAAACTATCAGGTGTCCCTTTACAACGTAAAGTAACGATTAGCTATAACTCTCAAACCGTAAGAGATAGAGAGCCGAAATTCGCACAGTGTAGGTATTCCCAGATGCCTTACAACAACAAATGACAACAACAACAACAAGTCGAAAACCACTAGGTATCCCCATACAACGTAAAGCACAGATGCCCAGTAGTGGCTGATATCAGCAAATTAAACTCACACGTATTATTACGCTCTTTTGTTTGATCGTCAATCAACCAATAGGAAATCACCATGTTGAGTGGGAGAGACAAACTACACTTGCAGAAATTCTGTGTCTTATTATTGCGATATGTTAATGATGTCAGCAGAAAAGTATTTTATGTTACAAAATGCTTTTGATGACATGCAATGTCTTATTTGTCATAACACATTTAAAAAAAATAAGAAATATAATTTTAAAAAAACATTTTGAAGATGTTCACAAAGCCGTAAATAAAATGAATAGCAAATTATTTTCTTTCAGTGTTATTTCGTCACTCTTACCAATACTACTACCATGGGCATCTATGACGTAAAGTAACAATGAAACGTAACTCTCAAGCTGTAAGAGACAGAGAGATGAAATTTATACATCTGCCATCACACATACATACGTACGGATCCCGAAGTGTGCGAACCATCCTCGTACTTGACTGAATTTATTTTTTGTTTTATAGCGTGGGGGTAGTTCAAAATTCAATGCAAATGATACATATTCAGAAGCAAAAATAATATGACAATCTATCGACACAAAAAATCCACTTTGAAGTTTTTGCTGATTACAATGCCTCAACGTATGATTTACATACATATATTTAACGAAACGATTTTGATGGCAGATTTAGATTGAAAGAAATTTTAAATGCGTCATTTTGCTGAACGCAAGCCATAAAAGTAATAAATGTATACCAAAAGAAATATGCATTATTTAAACATGAGGAAAAACGTTGTTGAATAAATTTGCATAAAAAATCAATTGATTGTCGCTGATCAATAATCCAGCGCCACTTCGCATTACACCACAACCTTGCAAGAGTAAGAACGAAGAAAGATATACACCTAAAAAGCGGTAACGGACAAACTTGTTGGTCAACTTTGGCGCTCAAGCGCAATTGTCAACGTTTACCAGCCGCATTTGAAATTCAATTGTCTTTTGAGTGTTGTTGTGTGTATTGACCATATTGGCAATCGTTGTTACCAGTAAACGAATACAACGTCCCTCATTCATGAGTTAACTTTTCTTAATGGCAATAATATATTCTTTACACTTCATATAACACGTTTAACTTTTCCTTATGCTGGTTTGATTGACTTTGGACTTTAACAGCTACAAATTCTCCAGGCAGTTACACATTCGTTAACACTTAAACCATGATGGTTCATTTGTTAATTTAAGCAGCGTTGCTGGTTGCTGTGGTGACATTATGCCACTGTGTGGGATTGCGTGTCATGGACAGATGTATTACATTAAATAAAAACGAATATTGTTATGCCAGAACAAAAAAGATGTTTAATTGGTAAAACAAACAATAACAAACACACTGGAAGTGTGTAAGCGATTTCCAAGCAAAAATTTAAGTGCTATAAATTACAAATCATTGCATCATGAAATATCTCTGACAAAAATTATGCTACAAAGAACTACTATATTCAGGATGGTTACGGCTGGCGTATTCGAGTAGATAATGAGGTGTTTTTTATGCCTTTTCACACCTATCAACATTTTCGTGGAACGAGTTGAAGATGTTGCAAATGTGAAACATGCGTTCACATATGTACAACATCTAACATCACATATACAAAGCTGTTAAAATAATTAAGGCCACGTTTTGTATTAAAAACATTAATAAAAATATAAAATACATGAATTTTGAAGACAAATGCATAACAGGCTTAGTAGTTAACTTGCAAGAGGAATCCCTACCACTAAGGCAGTGTATAAAATCCATAAAAAGTAAAAATATTTTTTTAATAAAAACAAAAAACACATTTATTTAACATGAAACCTATATGAAATTTATAATAATTGTTTTTTTAAATGATTTTGAATGTCATTAAATGTCAAAATTTACAGTGATGCCACTACAATTTTTCGTCAATTTTCAGTGATGGCACTAAAATAATCGAAAGATATTGAGTGGAACAAAATGAGTTAGGAACATTTTATAAAAATGTTGGTTTTTAGCCCTGTATATTTCTTATAGCCTTTGTACACTGACGTACATCTTACATCTTTCATCAATTTACAAAGATGTTTACATCTTCCCATAAGAATTATACAGAGCGAAAATTCTATATCTTTCTACATCAGTAGAGGATGATCGTTTCTCATTTTGTTCCATCTTACATCTTTAGATTTTTTTAATGCCATCACTAAAATAATTGCAGAAAATCGATTGCTTTTGTACCATCACTAGCAAAATGACATTTCAGAAAACAAATTTAACATAAAAAAAAATGAGCGGAACATATATTTTCTTATAATTTTTAATTAATTACATATGTACATATAAATAAATTCATTTTAATTGCAGTGCAGAACAAAGCCCATCGTATGGTCAATCAGTATGGAGAACATGTTGCTTGGCCTATGGAAATAAAAATTTCCAAAATGGTCCATTTTAAATGAACTTGGACATTTAAAATTTTTTTTTATTTTTCATGAACATTTTGCGTCTTCTTTTTTTCTTACATATAAATAAATGAAATATGAAAGATGTTGTCAATGTAAACAACTGTTTCACATTTTCAACATATTCCGTGGATGTCAGTCGGTGTAAAAAGATTATTATAGGGAAATTTCAACATCATCGCAACTCGATGTTAGAAGTTAGATGTTGATAAATGTGAAAATGCTATTAGAAGTGATACTGGGTTTGTACTAGTATTGGGCAAGATGTTTCAATTGAGTGGATCGTTCGTTCTCTTTCAGAAAGTTAACGTGAATTAATTCAATATTTTAAGTTATCATTCAGAAAGAATGTTTCATATTATTCAGACGGAAGAAAAGTGAAATTATTTCATTCATACCAGGGTTTTGCTTCTTAGAACCAACCAGAAATAATAATAAAAAGTATTTTTTTTTTTTTTTTTTTTGAGAAACAGGCGTGTTGTGTATGAAAAGCTTGATATTTGCCTTGTATTACCCGAAATAAGAAAAAAAAAAACGGTAATGTTTTTCGTATTTCTTAAGCGAATATATTTTCATGAACATGCTGTAAGTTATTAGCTGTGATCCCGTAATCAACAATTGGGAGACCGATGGATCCCAACTCGCACGAAAACAGTTTCCCTACTCAAAGTTCATATAAAAGGGAGAGTTTTTGAGAGGGAAATATTGTTGGTATTCTTGGACGAAACAGGCCTCATTATTATTTTTCGTGCTAGTTTGGATGAGTAGTTAAACAATCGGAGGGTGCCAAGAGAAAGCCACATAAAACAAAAAAACAACAGCAATTTTAATATTTTTCAACTAGTATTTCGTATGAAAGTATGTTGCGAGGACTGGCGGTCATGAGACTGGCCCACTTGCAACCTAGAAATGTCCCGTTGTGTGCAGAAAAACATTTAATTTTTCCAAAATTTGCCCTTCAATTTTCATTGCAGCATCAAAATATATCAAATGTTATTCTTTTGGTTTCTTTTGTTATATACCCGAGATATAGCGTTTCCCGATTTTGCAAGAAATCGGCTCTATAAGCCAAATAAAACAACTTTTGGCACCAAAAATCAATCAGAATGGTACATATGTATATCATTGTGAAGGGTATTTAAGATTCGTGCTAGCTCTTACTTGTTTGGTATAGAAATGTGGCTTTTGGTGTTCCCGTACTTTTATGAATTTTCGTCTATTGTTGAGAGAAATTGATGATTGCTCTTATTTTACCGAGCTTTGTCTAAAAAGCAAGGCATCAAACTTATTCACTCATGTCAGAGCAAAGAAATCTTAATAACAAGGTACCTTGATACCAGGTACCCGCAAAACTACAACAAACACAACACCAACACACTTTTAATGTATTTGGTTGGTAGAAATACCTGAAATTTTGTCACCTTTTTTTCGCATTTCTATTGTGTAGTTTGACAGTTCTTTAGGCTAAAACCAGTGGGCAGCTGGCCTTGTAAGGCCACCTGGTATCGAGGTACCTTGGATAATAATAACACTCTTTAATAATAGCACTCTTTTCTTTTCATAAGTATTTACCAAAAGCTGTTTGGTTGCTTATAAAACGAAACAAAAATTTTTGTACGAATAATTGCTATTGCTGGAAAAAGGTTTCAATGGCCCTGTCTGTTTTCATACACAGGTATTTGCAAGTGCAACCCTGTTACTACTTTATTTGCATCGTAATAAATACACATATTACTACAAAGAACTTGTAGTCTGCACTTTATGTGAAAGAAGTAAAAGTATACAAGAACTGAAACCCACATTTAAACAAGCAAGAAAACACTGATCTAGTCCAGCTTGTAGACAAACCTTTTCTTATTGATATACATATTTATAAATATGCAAAGCAATAAATAATATTTAAATTAGCAGATCATAAAAAACCACATATGAGAACAGGTAATTTTTATAAATGTTAAAATTATGCAAAATATTAGAAGTTATTAATTGGTTTCACTATCATACAGGCGTTTGTCATAAAAACTTGTATTGAACAGCAGAAAGTTGATATGACAAGTTTTAGACCTTTGTAGAGTTGGTTCCAATCTTCAACGTTACTCCCTTAACAGAATGCCAAAGAGATAACACATTCTACTTTTTGCCATTTCTCTTAAAAAGCAGTCGGTCGTCACACACTTTCAATTTGTCCAGTCCCAAACTAAGTTACAAGTGGACATAATAACCTAACCTGCAAATTTAAGCATTGACGATTAGATCAAATGTATTCAACTTTTAATGGAATTTCATCTATTAATAATAAAGACCATAAACAAGTAATTACCAAAGCCAATTATTAAATAATCTTAAAGAGAATAGTGTATAAAAAGTTAACGCAAAAAACAAAAACACTGTCGGCAGCTTTTGGTGCAACAAGTAATACAAATGTATTTATATCTTAGTTGCTGGGTTTGTACGATTGTGTTGTTTTGTCAGATTTCTTTCTCAGCAGCACTTGAATTACACATTTCAAGTTCACGTCATGGTGGGCAAATTATAATGAAAGAATTATAAAAATTACTTCAGCATTTTTTCTCAATAACGTAGGAAAAATATTGCTCTTTTCTAATTCTTTGCAATAAAATGTAAATATTATAATGGAAAAAAAGAATGAAAAATTTAGGCGGCTCTCACCGAACTGTTGGCACCCTGTGTAAGTCTGTGATATAATGAAATTTCATAGTTCGCAAAATCTTAAGACACTATAAACCTTAATTATGGTATAAAATACGTTTTAATAAAGGGTTTTACTTTTATTTATTTAATATTTGGCTTTTTTCGACCCCTGTTTTTATATTGTTACGTTTTTACCTTTAAAAGAAAAGAAAAAAAAACGTTTTCCGTAGATTCTTTAATTGTAATGAAGTTAAAACACTCAATTCTTCAGTTGACAGTACTCAACAGTACAACACTTTATTTGCTTACTAAAAGAAGAACACTTTTACTTATTCACTTTTTATTACTTAAGACACTTTACACGTTAGCGCAGTTAAAAATAGACTGACACTTGCTCAGCGTTAAGCTGAGCTACTTTTATACCTCTCAATGATCATTGCTCGAACAGTCGAGAAGTTTACAGAAGCTGATCACACCACCTCGCTATAAAACTAATAATGAACAAAAGATATACACACACACCGACATACATACACGCGGTAATGCAACTTAAGCATATGAGCCGCGCACATACATGCACACACGAATATTGTTTCGTGCAGTGGTGGTTTCTTTTATTTCACTGTCGTGCCTATTTATCTATACATGTGTGTCAGTGTGTGCACACTCGCTGTGCTGCCGCTTTGTTTGTCAACAAGTTTCTATGTATGCATGTGTGTATATACCTCCTGTGTTCATTTACAAATAATAACAAGACAATATAAGCACATATAAAATAACAACGATTCAGTACGTTCTAGAATCTAGATTCTAGATTCGTAACAATATTTTATATATGTACTATTTATTTTCTTGAGCTGAAGGTGTTTTATTTTCTTCAGGAAAATAATAATGAAACTAATTTTTATTGGTTTTGTTTTAAAAATCAATAATAATATTGTCCTGAAGAAGCTATCCGAAGGAGAAATAATAAAATATTTAAAAAAAAGACCTTTAGCTCAAGAAAATAAATATATAAAATTTATTTATTTAATTTATACTGACATAAGACATCATGTAGGGGTTGGACTTGACCTGATAAAGAGTAAACGATTGATTTAGCACTAAATCGAAAATTGTGTTCTTCTTCAAAATAGCTGGCTATTTTGTTACCTAAAATTCTTGAAATAGTTGAATTGGATTGAGTTAAGAAAAGTGAAATTTTTTTTTGTTTTGATTTGTGTGAATGAAATGCTTCATTAGCTCGTTATTGGTGCAAAAATTCATCCACAGAATGATGAACATCATGCCTGGAAAGAAGCTTTTTCTCTTAGTGTTAACAACTTCCTTCTACTTAGAATATTTGCGATCTTGAAAAGGCCAAGGAGTTGCTATTGCCTGGCCACTGCAGCAAATCGTTATGCTATTACGTGTCATTAGAAAGTCTGCAGTAGTGGAAAATATGTCGAATTTTTGTCCCATAACATGATTAACTTAACATACTTATGCCATTTGATAGAGTACCATTTACATATCGATCAGATAAATTTCCATTGCAGCAACTATTGTTTCGAAATAAGAATAGACAAACAAACAAACAAGTTTCTATACTTGTTACTTGTGTCATGTAAGTGCACAACTATGAACCCAAACCTGTAAAGTTCTAATTAAATAACTTCTGGTTAGACCTTGGATTTTATAAGCTGCCAAGCGAATTCTTTCAGAACTAATAGTTTTATTGATACCCCAAGTGTATAAAATAAGTTGATTTCATAATAGACTCAATCAGTTTTTTTTAAATCATTACAAGATAAACAAAACAGAACTAAAATGAAAACTTTATCGGTAGAAAACGTAGCGACGCAGAAAAGGATTAGTTATTTTAATCATGGATTAATTTTTTATTTAAGGTCTTGATTTTATCCGTTGTGGCGTGTGTGGCCATTTGTGGAGGTTTTGCCAAAGCTAGTATTATTCCATTGGGCGTTGCAGTGCATCCCCATATTGTGATCGTTGCTCCTCCCGGCTCAGCAGCCGAAGTAGCAGCCCGTGAAGCTGCCGAACAAGTGGCCAATAGTCTTCAGGAAGCTGGTAATCAAGCTGTTAATGCTGCCCAAGTGGCAGCGGATGCTGCTGGTGTCAGAGCTCAGGCTGTGGTAGATGCTGTCCAAGCTGCCAACGAGAAAGTCGCTCAAGATATTGCCAACGCAAATGCCGCTGTTATTACACAGGCTCATGCCATTGCTGCTTCTTTGCATTAAGTGAATTAAAATTTAGTTGAACTTAAAAGAAAATGTAGAAATTAAAAATGTGTTCTTGTGCTTCCCCTCTAACAAATGTGAAATAAAAGCCTGAATGAAAGTGTTGGAAGAAACATAGAGGAAAAAAACTGTATTTTTCTTTCCACGTTTTTTATGCGTTCATACATTAATGGATCCTAGCGAATTTCTCAGTAAAAACATAAATCTACAATAATTGTGTTTGAATTAATATACACGAACTCATGCCACACTTGTGAACTGTGCACTGAGTTCATCTTTCATCTTGGCTTAAGTTACTTTTAAGCTAGTAAATCATTAACCACATTCAAACGAAGAAAATATAGCGCTTTAGCGTCAGTCATCAAACAGTGAAAATAATAATAAATCGTCCAATGATTTACTGCAATCACGTCTAATCTTCAACTAAACTACAAAAGAGTTTTGCCAGGAGTCTAAACTCTTGACTGATTTCATGGACATTAATGCTGGTAGTATTTATTTTGTACATACTTGTATAGTATTCTAACACTAGCTTCAAGTATTCTAACACTAGCTTCAATCCAAGAAGATTGCAGGTTTCATCTCTGGCATTAGTTACTTTTCTGCAGAAACTGAAATGATAAACTAAAAAATTCCTGAAGGAGATACCCATTGAGCCGAGTGAATAGAACGTTAGCTAAAGCTTTAACTGAAAATTTTTTAGTTTTAACTAGCTTTGGGGTGAATAAAAAATTCAGCTGAAGCAAGTACTTTATACTTTCACAGCGTTGGTTTAAGAAAAGTGTAAATTAAAACCAGCGAATCCATAATATACTACTCGTTTGTGCTTAGATATTTTTAAGCATCTGATTGCGGTGCTGGAAGTTGGTTGTTCTGCATTTGATTAAAAAAGATTAGTTTTTTCGAATATTTCGATTTAAATATTCATATGCCTGCTTTTGTGAACGTTCGTCAAAGGAGAGAGTACCGTATGATTATTTCAATTTATACAGATTTCAGAAAGAAACTGTGGAATGGTTATCGGAATATTTCTGTTTTGAAGACTGAGAATAAAAATGTTATTTTTAGAAAAAATCTTGTCAAATTTATTAGAAACACTAATTTAGAGCAGCGCTAATAACATGATATAAATAACTTTTTGTATTTATAAAGTATTATATTATATTACAAATACTACTTGATAAATGAATTTAAAAAAAAAAAACAAAAGTTAAGCGATCCATTTTCGTCAATGTCAGGAAAAAATTGGTTTAACAACTTTGTTTGACAGATGTCGTATTCCAGTCCTATACTGTTGAAACCACAAAATGGATAACCCGTTAATTTCAATAGATAATCAAATATTTGGTAGAAACACCAATAAAAAGTGTACTTCGTATTCTCGCACTCGTTTGCATAATACTTGAAGGAAGGCTCATGAGAATTTATGTCGTATTATTTTAATAAAAATTATTTTAATAAAATTAACTATTTTTTAATTATTTTTGCCTCGGGTACCGAATTAAACTTATTTTTGCTCTATCGTCAATATTTAAGGAGTTAGGGCCATTTTAATAAAATTTTTAATTTTTTAATTATTTTTGCCTCGGGACCGAACTTAGCTTATTTTTGCTCTATCTTCAATATTTAAGGAGTTAGGGCCATTTTAATAAAAAAATTTTAATTTTTAATTATTTTTGCTATATCTTCAATATTTAAGGAGTTAGGGCCATTTTAATAAAAAAAATTTAATTTTTAATTATTTTTGCCTCGGGACCGAATTAAACTTATTTTTGCTCTATCGTCAATATTTAAGGAGTTAGAGCCATTTTAATAAAATTTTTAATTTTTTAATTTTTTTTTCATCGGGTACCGAATTAAACTTATTTTTGCTCTATCTTCAATATTTAGGGAGTTAGGGCCATTTTAATAAAAATTTTTAATTTTTAATTATTTTTGCCTCGGGACCGAATTTAGCTTATTTTGGCTCTATCTTCAATATTTAAGGAGTTAGGGCCATTTTAATAAAATTTTTTAATTTTTAATTATTTTTGCCTCGGGACCGAATTTAGCTTATTTTTGCTCTATCTTCAATATTTAAGGAGTTAGGGCCATTTTAATAAAAAATTTTAATTTTTAATTATTTTTGCTCTATCTTCAATATTTAAGGAGTTAGGGCCATTTTAATAAAAAAATTTTAATTTTTAATTATTTTTGCTATATCTTCAATATTTAAGGAGTTAGGGCCATTTTAATAAAAAAAATTTAATTTTTAATTATTTTTGCCTCGGGACCGAATTTAGCTTATTTTTGCTCTATCTTCAATATTTAAGGAGTTAGGGCCATTTTAATAAAATTTTTTAATTTTTAATTATTTTTGCCTCGGGACCGAATTTAGCTTATTTTTGCTCTATCTTCAATATTTAAGGAGTTAGGGCCATTTTAATAAAAAAATTTTAATTTTTAATTATTTTTGCCTCGGGACCGAATTTAGCTTATTTTTGCTCTGTCTTCAATATTTAAGGAGTTAGGGCCATTTTAATAAAATTTTTTAATTTTTAATTATTTTTGCCTCGGGACCGAATTTAGCTTATTTTTGCTCTATCTTCAATATTTAAGGAGTTAGGGCCATTTTAATAAAATTTTTTAATTTTTAATTATTTTTGCCTCGGGACCGAATTAAGGTTATTTTTGCTCTATCTTCAATATTTAAGGACTTAGGGCCATTTTAATAAAAAATTTTAATTTTTTAATTATTCTTTCATCGGGTACCGAATTTAGCTTATTTTTGCTCTATCTTCAATATTTAAGGAGTTAGGGCCATTTTAATAAAATTTTTTAATTTTTTAATTATTTTTGCCTCGGGACCGAACTTAGCTTATTTTTGCTCTATCTTCAATATTTAAGGAGTTAGGGCCATTTTAATAAAATTTTTTAATTTTTAATTATTTTTGCTATATCTTCAATATTTAAGGAGTTAGGGCCATTTTAATAAAAAAATTTTAATTTTTAATTATTTTTGCCTCGGGACCGAATTAAGCTTATTTTTGCTCTATCTTCAATATTTAAGGAGTTAGGGCCATTTTAATAAAATTTTTAATTTTTTAATTATTTTTGCCTGGGGACCGAATTTAGCTTATTTTTGCTCTATCTTCAATATTTAAGGAGTTAGGGCCATTTTAATAAAATTTTTAATTTTTTAATTATTTTTGCCTCGGGACCGAATTTAGCTTATTTTTGCTCTATCTTCAATATTTAAGGAGTTAGGGCCATTTTAATAAAATTTTTTAATTTTTTAATTATTTTTGCCTCGGGACCGAATTTACCTTATTTTTGCTCTATCTTCAATATTTAAGGAGTTAGGGCCATTTTAATAAAATTTTTAATTTTTTAATTATTTTTGCCTCGGGACCGAATTTAGCTTATTTTTGCTCTATCTTCAATATTTAAGGAGTTAGGGCCATTTTAATAAAATTTTTTAATTTTTAATTATTTTTGCCTCGGGACCGAATTTAGCTTATTTTTGCTCTATCTTCAATATTTAAGGAGTTAGGGCCATTTTAATAAAAAATTTAATTTTTTAATTATTTTTGCCTCGGGACCGAATTAAGCTTATTTTTGCTCTATCTTCAATATTTAAGGAGTTAGGGCCATTTTAATAAAAATTTTTTATTTTTAATTATTTTTGCCTCGGGACCGAATTTAGCTTATTTTTGCTCTATCTTCAATATTTAAGGAGTTAGGGCCATTTTAATAAAATTTTTTAATTTTTAATTATTTTTGCCTCGGGACCGAATTTAGCTTATTTTTGCTCTATCTTCAATATTTAAGGAGTTAGGCCCATTTTAATAAAAAATTTAATTTTTTTATTATTTTTGCCTCGGGACCGAATTTAGCTTATTTTTGCTCTATCTTCAATATTTAAGGAGTTAGGGCCATTTTAATAAAATTTTTAATTTTTTAATTATTTTTGCCTCGGGACCGAATTAAGCTTATTTTTGCTCTATCTTCAATATTTAAGGAGTTAGGGCCATTTTAATAAAATTTTTAATTTTTTAATTATTTTTGCCTCGGGACCGAATTAAGCTTATTTTTGCTCTATCTTCAATATTTAAGGAGTTAGGGCCATTTTAATAAAATTTTTTAATTTTTAATTATTTTTGCCTCGGGACCGAATTTAGCTTATTTTTGCTCTATCTTCAATATTTAAGGAGTTAGGGCCATTTTAATAAAAAATTTTAATTTTTTAATTATTTTTGCCTCGGGACCGAACTTAGCTTATTTTTGCTCTATCTTCAATATTTAAGGAGTTAGGGCCATTTTAATAAAAAATTTAATTTTTTAATTATTTTTGCCTCGGGACCGAATTAAGCTTATTTTTGCTCTATCTTCAATATTTAAGGAGTTAGGGCCATTTTAATAAAATTTTTTAATTTTTAATTATTTTTGCCTCGGGACCGAATTAAGCTTATTTTTGCTCTATCTTCAATATTTAAGGAGTTAGGGCCATTTTAATAAAATTTTTAATTTTTTAATTATTTTTGCCTCGGGACCGAATTAAGCTTATTTTTGCTCTATCTTCAATATTTAAGGAGTTAGGGCCATTTTAATAAAATTTTTTAATTTTTAATTATTTTTGCCTCGGGACCGAATTTAGCTTATTTTTGCTCTATCTTCAATATTTAAGGAGTTAGGGCCATTTTAATAAAATTTTTTAATTTTTTAATTATTTTTGCCTCGGGACCGAACTTAGCTTATTTTTGCTCTATCTTCAATATTTAAGGAGTTAGGGCCATTTTAATAAAAAATTTAATTTTTTAATTATTTTTGCCTCGGGACCGAATTAAGCTTATTTTTGCTCTATCTTCAATATTTAAGGAGTTAGGGCCATTTTAATAAAATTTTTAATTTTTTAATTATTTTTGCCTCGGGACCGAATTAAGCTTATTTTTGCTCTATCTTCAATATTTAAGGAGTTAGGGCCATTTTAATAAAATTTTTTAATTTTTAATTATTTTTGCCTCGGGACCGAATTTAGCTTATTTTTGCTCTATCTTCAATATTTAAGGAGTTAGGGCCATTTTAATAAAATTTTTTAATTTTTTAATTATTTTTGCCTCGGGACCGAATTAAGCTTATTTTTGCTCTATCTTCAATATTTAAGGAGTTAGGGCCATTTTAATAAAAAATTTTAATTTTTAATTATTTTTGCCTCGGGACCGAATTAAGCTTATTTTTGCTCTATCTTCAATATTTAAGGAGTTAGGGCCATTTTAATAAAATTTTTAATTTTTTAATTATTTTTGCCTCGGGACCGAATTAAGCTTATTTTTGCTCTATCTTCAATATTTAAGGAGTTAGGGCCATTTTAATAAAATTTTTCATTTTTTAATTATTTTTGCCTCGGGACCGAATTTAGCTTATTTTTGCTCTATCTTCAATATTTAAGGAGTTAGGGCCATTTTAATAAAAAATTTAATTTTTTAATTATTTTTGCCACGGGACCGAATTTAGCTTATTTTTGCTCTATCTTCAATATTTAAGGAGTTAGGGCCATTTTAATAAAATTTTTAATTTTTTAATTATTTTTGCCTGGGGACCGAATTTAGCTTATTTTTGCTCTATCTTCAATATTTAAGGAGTTAGGGCCATTTTAATAAAATTTTTAATTTTTTAATTATTTTTGCCTCGGGACCGAATTTAGCTTATTTTTGCTCTATCTTCAATATTTAAGGAGTTAGGGCCATTTTAATAAAATTTTTTAATTTTTTAATTATTTTTGCCTCGGGACCGAATTTACCTTATTTTTGCTCTATCTTCAATATTTAAGGAGTTAGGGCCATTTTAATAAAATTTTTAATTTTTTAATTATTTTTGCCTCGGGACCGAATTTAGCTTATTTTTGCTCTATCTTCAATATTTAAGGAGTTAGGGCCATTTTAATAAAATTTTTTAATTTTTAATTATTTTTGCCTCGGGACCGAATTTAGCTTATTTTTGCTCTATCTTCAATATTTAAGGAGTTAGGGCCATTTTAATAAAAAATTTAATTTTTTAATTATTTTTGCCTCGGGACCGAATTAAGCTTATTTTTGCTCTATCTTCAATATTTAAGGAGTTAGGGCCATTTTAATAAAAATTTTTTATTTTTAATTATTTTTGCCTCGGGACCGAATTTAGCTTATTTTTGCTCTATCTTCAATATTTAAGGAGTTAGGGCCATTTTAATAAAATTTTTTAATTTTTAATTATTTTTGCCTCGGGACCGAATTTAGCTTATTTTTGCTCTATCTTCAATATTTAAGGAGTTAGGCCCATTTTAATAAAAAATTTAATTTTTTTATTATTTTTGCCTCGGGACCGAATTTAGCTTATTTTTGCTCTATCTTCAATATTTAAGGAGTTAGGGCCATTTTAATAAAATTTTTAATTTTTTAATTATTTTTGCCTCGGGACCGAATTAAGCTTATTTTTGCTCTATCTTCAATATTTAAGGAGTTAGGGCCATTTTAATAAAATTTTTAATTTTTTAATTATTTTTGCCTCGGGACCGAATTAAGCTTATTTTTGCTCTATCTTCAATATTTAAGGAGTTAGGGCCATTTTAATAAAAATTTTTAATTTTTAATTATTTTTGCCTCGGGACCGAATTTAGCTTATTTTTGCTCTATCTTCAATATTTAAGGAGTTAGGGCCATTTTAATAAAAAATTTAATTTTTTAATTATTTTTGCCTCGGGACCGAATTAAGCTTATTTTTGCTCTATCTTCAATATTTAAGGAGTTAGGGCCATTTTAATAAAATTTTTAATTTTTTAATTATTTTTGCCTCGGGACCGAATTAAGCTTATTTTTGCTCTATCTTCAATATTTAAGGAGTTAGGGCCATTTTAATAAAATTTTTTAATTTTTAATTATTTTTGCCTCGGGACCGAATTTAGCTTATTTTTGCTCTATCTTCAATATTTAAGGAGTTAGGGCCATTTTAATAAAATTTTTTAATTTTTTAATTATTTTTGCCTCGGGACCGAATTAAGCTTATTTTTGCTCTATCTTCAATATTTAAGGAGTTAGGGCCATTTTAATAAAATTTTTTAATTTTTAATTATTTTTGCCTCGGGACCGAATTTAGCTTATTTTTGCTCTATCTTCAATATTTAAGGAGTTAGGGCCATTTTAATAAAAAATTTTAATTTTTTAATTATTTTTGCCTCGGGACCGAACTTAGCTTATTTTTGCTCTATCTTCAATATTTAAGGAGTTAGGGCCATTTTAATAAAAAATTTAATTTTTTAATTATTTTTGCCTCGGGACCGAATTAAGCTTATTTTTGCTCTATCTTCAATATTTAAGGAGTTAGGGCCATTTTAATAAAATTTTTTAATTTTTAATTATTTTTGCCTCGGGACCGAATTAAGCTTATTTTTGCTCTATCTTCAATATTTAAGGAGTTAGGGCCATTTTAATAAAATTTTTAATTTTTTAATTATTTTTGCCTCGGGACCGAATTAAGCTTATTTTTGCTCTATCTTCAATATTTAAGGAGTTAGGGCCATTTTAATAAAATTTTTTAATTTTTAATTATTTTTGCCTCGGGACCGAATTTAGCTTATTTTTGCTCTATCTTCAATATTTAAGGAGTTAGGGCCATTTTAATAAAATTTTTTAATTTTTTAATTATTTTTGCCTCGGGACCGAACTTAGCTTATTTTTGCTCTATCTTCAATATTTAAGGAGTTAGGGCCATTTTAATAAAAAATTTAATTTTTTAATTATTTTTGCCTCGGGACCGAATTAAGCTTATTTTTGCTCTATCTTCAATATTTAAGGAGTTAGGGCCATTTTAATAAAATTTTTAATTTTTTAATTATTTTTGCCTCGGGACCGAATTAAGCTTATTTTTGCTCTATCTTCAATATTTAAGGAGTTAGGGCCATTTTAATAAAATTTTTTAATTTTTAATTATTTTTGCCTCGGGACCGAATTTAGCTTATTTTTGCTCTATCTTCAATATTTAAGGAGTTAGGGCCATTTTAATAAAATTTTTTAATTTTTTAATTATTTTTGCCTCGGGACCGAATTAAGCTTATTTTTGCTCTATCTTCAATATTTAAGGAGTTAGGGCCATTTTAATAAAAAATTTTAATTTTTAATTATTTTTGCCTCGGGACCGAATTAAGCTTATTTTTGCTCTATCTTCAATATTTAAGGAGTTAGGGCCATTTTAATAAAATTTTTAATTTTTTAATTATTTTTGCCTCGGGACCGAATTAAGCTTATTTTTGCTCTATCTTCAATATTTAAGGAGTTAGGGCCATTTTAATAAAATTTTTCATTTTTTAATTATTTTTGCCTCGGGACCGAATTTAGCTTATTTTTGCTCTATCTTCAATATTTAAGGAGTTAGGGCCATTTTAATAAAAAATTTAATTTTTTAATTATTTTTGCCACGGGACCGAATTTAGCTTATTTTTGCTCTATCTTCAATATTTAAGGAGTTAGGGCCATTTTAATAAAATTTTTAATTTTTAATTATTTTTGCCTCGGGACCGAATTTAGCTTATTTTTGCTCTATCTTCAATATTTAAGGAGTTAGGGCCATTTTAATAAAAAATTTAATTTTTTAATTATTTTTGCCTCGGGACCGAATTTAGCTTATTTTTGCTCTATCTTCAATATTTAAGGAGTTAGGCCCATTTTAATAAAAAATTTAATTTTTTTATTATTTTTGCCTCGGGACCGAATTTAGCTTATTTTTGCTCTATCTTCAATATTTAAGGAGTTAGGGCCATTTTAATAAAAAATTTTAATTTTTTAATTATTCTTTCATCGGGTACCGAATTTAGCTTATTTTTGCTCTATCTTCAATATTTAAGGAGTTAGGGCCATTTTAATAAAATTTTTTAATTTTTTAATTATTTTTGCCTCGGGACCGAACTTAGCTTATTTTTGCTCTATCTTCAATATTTAAGGAGTTAGGGCCATTTTAATAAAATTTTTTAATTTTTAATTATTTTTGCCTCGGGACCGAATTTAGCTTATTTTTGCTCTATCTTCAATATTTAAGGAGTTAGGGCCATTTTAATAAAATTTTTAATTTTTAATTATTTTTGCCTCGGGACCGAATTTAGCTTATTTTTGCTCTATCTTCAATATTTAAGGAGTTAGGGCCATTTTAATAAAATTGTTTAATTTTTAATTATTTTTGCCTCGGGACCGAATTAAGCTTATTTTTGCTCTATCTTCAATATTTAAGGAGTTAGGGCCATTTTAATAAAATTTTTTAATTTTTAATTATTTTTGCCTCGGGACCGAATTTAGCTTATTTTTGCTCTATCTTCAATATTTAAGGAGTTAGGGCCATTTTAATAAAATTTTTAATTTTTTAATTATTTTTGCCTCGGGACCGAATTTAGCTTATTTTTGCTCTATCTTCAATATTTAAGGAGTTAGGGCCATTTTAATAAAAAATTTTAATTTTTAATTATTTTTGCCTCGGGACCGAATTTAGCTTATTTTTGCGCTATCTTCAATATTTAAGGAGTTAGGGCCATTTTAATAAAATTTTTTAATTTTTAATTATTTTTGCCTCGGGACCGAATTTAGCTTATTTTTGCTCTATCTTCAATATTTAAGGAGTTAGGGCCATTTTAATAAAAAATTTTAATTTTTAATTATTTTTGCCTTGGGACCGAATTAAGCTTATTTTTGCTCTATCTTCAATATTTAAGGAGTTAGGGCCATTTTAATAAAAAATTTTAATTTTTAATTATTTTTGCCTCGGGACCGAATTAAGCTTATTTTTGCTCTATCTTCAATATTTAAGGAGTTAGGGCCATTTTAATAAAAAATTTAATTTTTTAATTATTTTTGCCTCGGGACCGAATTAAGCTTATTTTTGCGCTATCTTCAATATTTAAGGAGTTAGGGCCATTTTAATAAAATTTTTTAATTTTTAATTATTTTTGCCTCGGGACCGAATTTAGCTTATTTTTGCTCTATCTTCAATATTTAAGGAGTTAGGGCCATTTTAATAAAATTATTAATTTTTTAATTATTTTTGCCTCGGGTACCGAATTAAGCTTATTTTTGCTCTATCTGCAATATTTAAGGAGTTAGGGCCATTTTAATAAAATTAT
The DNA here is from genome assembly GCA_963662145.1 of Sturmia bella. Taxonomy (NCBI): domain Eukaryota; kingdom Metazoa; phylum Arthropoda; class Insecta; order Diptera; family Tachinidae; genus Sturmia; species Sturmia bella. The sequence continues at coordinate 52,499,685 of OY759168.1, read as the reverse complement.
TAATTTTTTAATTATTTTTGCCTCGGGTACCGAATAAAGCTTATTTTTGCTCTATCTGCAATATTTAAGGAGTTAGGGCCATTTTAATAAAATTATTAATTTTTTAATTATTTTTGCCTCGGGTACCGAATTTAGCTTATTTTTGCTCTATCTTCAATATTTAAGGAGTTAGGGCCATTTTAATAAAATTATTAATTTTTTAATTATTTTTGCCTCGGGTACCGAATTAAGCTTATTTTTGCTCTATCTGCAATATTTAAGGAGTTAGGGCCATTTTAATAAAATTATTAATTTTTTAATTATTTTTGCCTCGGGTACCGAATTAAGCTTATTTTTGCTCTATCTTCAATATTGAAGGAGTTAGGGCCATTTTAATAAAATTATTAATTTTTTAATTATTTTTGCCTCGGGTACCGAATTAAGCTTATTTTTGCTCTATCTTCAATATTGAAGGAGTTAGGGCCATTTTAATAAAATTATAAATTTTTTAATTATTTTTGCCTCGGGACCGAATTTAGCTTATTTTTGCTCTATCTTTAATATTTAAGGAGTTAGGGCCATTTTAATAAAATTTTTAATTTTTTAATTATTTTTGCCTCGGGACCGAATTTAGCTTATTTTTGCGCTATCTTCAATATTTAAGGAGTTAGGGCCATTTTAATAAAATTTTTTAATTTTTAATTATTTTTGCCTCGGGACCGAATTTAGCTTATTTTTGCTCTATCTTTAATATTTAAGGAGTTAGGGCCATTTTAATAAAATTTTTAATTTTTTAATTATTTTTGCCTCGGGACCGAATTTAGCTTATTTTTGCGCTATCTTCAATATTTAAGGAGTTAGGGCCATTTTAATAAAATTTTTTAATTTTTAATTATTTTTGCCTCGGGACCGAATTTAGCTTATTTTTGCTCTATCTTTAATATTTAAGGAGTTAGGGCCATTTTAATAAAATTTTTAATTTTTTAATTATTTTTGCCTCGGGACCGAATTTAGCTTATTTTTGCGCTATCTTCAATATTTAAGGAGTTAGGGCCATTTTAATAAAATTTTTTAATTTTTAATTATTTTTGCCTCGGGACCGAATTAATCTTATTTTTGCGCTATCTTCAATATTTAAGGAGTTAGGGCCATTTTAATAAAATTTTTAATTATTTTTGCCTCGGGACCGAATTTAGCTTATTTTTGCTCTATCTTCAATATTTAAGGAGTTAGGGCCATTTTAATAAAAAATTTTAATTTTTAATTATTTTTGCCTTGGGACCGAATTAAGCTTATTTTTGCTCTATCTTCAATATTTAAGGAGTTAGGGCCATTTTAATAAAATTTTTAATTTTTTAATTATTTTTGCCTCGGGACCGAATTTAGCTTATTTTTGCTCTATCTTCAATATTTAAGGAGTTAGGGCCATTTTAATAAAATTTTTAATTTTTTAATTATTTTTGCGTCGGGACCGAATTTAGCTTATTTTTGCTCTATCTTCAATATTTAAGGAGTTAGGGCCATTTTAATAAAATTTTTTAATTTTTAATTATTTTTGCCTCGGGACCGAATTTAGCTTATTTTTGCTCTATCTTTAATATTTAAGGAGTTAGGGCCATTTTAATAAAATTTTTAATTTTTTAATTATTTTTGCCTTGGGACCGAATTAAGCTTATTTTTGCTCTATCTTCAATATTTAAGGAGTTAGGGCCATTTTAATAAAATTTTTTAATTTTTAATTATTTTTGCCTCGGGACCGAATTTAGCTTATTTTTGCTCTATCTTTAATATTTAAGGAGTTAGGGCCATTTTAATAAAATTTTTAATTTTTTAATTATTTTTGCCTCGGGACCGAATTAAGCTTATTTTTGCGCTATCTTCAATATTTAAGGAGTTAGGGCCATTTTAATAAAATTTTTTAATTTTTTAATTATTTTTGCCTCGGGACCGACTTTAGCTTATTTTTGCTCTATCTTCAATATTTAAGGAGTTAGGGCCATTTTAATAAAAAATTTTAATTTTTAATTATTTTTGCCTTGGGACCGAATTAAGCTTATTTTTGCTCTATCTTCAATATTTAAGGAGTTAGGGCCATTTTAATAAAATTTTTAATTTTTTAATTATTTTTGCCTCGGGACCGAATTAAGCTTATTTTTGCTCTATCTTCAATATTTAAGGAGTTAGGGCCATTTTAATAAAATTTTTTAATTTTTAATTATTTTTGCCTCGGGACCGAATTTAGCTTATTTTTGCTCTATCTTCAATATTTAAGGAGTTAGGGCCATTTTAATAAAATTTTTTAATTTTTAATTATTTTTGCCTCGGGACCGAATTTAGCTTATTTTTGCTCTATTTTCAATATTTAAGGAGTTAGGGCCATTTTAATAAAATTTTTAATTTTTTAATTATTTTTGCCTCGGGACCGAATTAAGCTTATTTTTGCTCTATCTTCAATATTTAAGGAGTTAGGGCCATTTTAATAAAATTTTTTAATTTTTAATTATTTTTGCCTCGGGACCGAATTTAGCTTATTTTTGCTCTATCTTCAATATTTAAGGAGTTAGGGCCATTTTAATAAAATTTTTAATTTTTTAATTATTTTTGCCTCGGGACCGAATTTAGCTTATTTTTGCTCTATCTTCAATATTTAAGGAGTTAGGGCCATTTTAATAAAATTTTTAATTTTTTAATTATTTTTGCCTCGGGACCGAATTTAGCTTATTTTTGCTCTATCTTCAATATTTAAGGAGTTAGGGCCATTTTAATAAAATTTTTAATTTTTTAATTATTTTTGCGTCGGGACCGAATTTAGCTTATTTTTGCTCTATCTTCAATATTTAAGGAGTTAGGGCCATTTTAATAAAATTTTTAATTTTTTAATTATTTTTGCGTCGGGACCGAATTTAGCTTATTTTTGCTCTATCTTCAATATTTAAGGAGTTAGGGCCATTTTAATAAAAAATTTTAATTTTTAATTATTTTTGCCTCGGGACCGAATTAAGCTTATTTTTGCTCTATCTTCAATATTTAAGGAGTTAGGGCCATTTTAATAAAATTTTTAATTTTTTAATTATTTTTGCGTCGGGACCGAATTTAGCTTATTTTTGCTCTATCTTCAATATTTAAGGAGTTAGGGCCATTTTAATAAAAAATTTTAATTTTTAATTATTTTTGCCTCGGGACCGAATTAAGCTTATTTTTGCTCTATCTTCAATATTTAAGGAGTTAGGGCCATTTTAATAAAAAATTTAATTTTTTAATTATTTTTGCCTCGGGACCGAATTTAGCTTATTTTTGCTCTATCTTCAATATTTAAGGAGTTAGGGCCATTTTAATAAAATTTTTTAATCTTTAATTATTTTTGCCTCGGGACCGAATTTAGCTTATTTTTGCTCTATCTTCAATATTTAAGGAGTTAGGGCCATTTTAATAAAATTTTTTAATTTTTAATTATTTTTGCCTCGGGACCGAATTTAGCTTATTTTTGCTCTATCTTTAATATTTAAGGAGTTAGGGCCATTTTAATAAAATTTTTAATTTTTTAATTATTTTTGCCTCGGGACCGAATTTAGCTTATTTTTGCGCTATCTTCAATATTTAAGGAGTTAGGGCCATTTTAATAAAATTTTTTAATTTTTAATTATTTTTGCCTCGGGACCGAATTTAGCTTATTTTTGCTCTATCTTCAATATTTAAGGAGTTAGGGCCATTTTAATAAAATTTTTAATTTTTTAATTATTTTTGCCTCGGGACCGAATTTAGCTTATTTTTGCTCTATCTTCAATATTTAAGGAGTTAGGGCCATTTTAATAAAATTTTTAATTTTTTAATTATTTTTGCCTCGGGACCGAATTTAGCTTATTTTTGCTCTATCTTCAATATTTAAGGAGTTAGGGCCATTTTAATAAAATTTTTAATTTTTTAATTATTTTTGCCTCGGGACCGAATTTAGCTTATTTTTGCTCTATCTTCAATATTTAAGGAGTTAGGGCCATTTTAATAAAATTTTTAATTTTTTAATTATTTTTGCCTCGGGACCGAATTTAGCTTATTTTTGCTCTATCTTCAATATTTAAGGAGTTAGGGCCATTTTAATAAAAATTTTTAATTTTTAATTATTTTTGCCTCGGGACCGAATTTAGCTTATTTTTGCTCTATCTTCAATATTTAAGGAGTTAGGGCCATTTTAATAAAATTTTTTAATTTTTAATTATTTTTGCCTCGGGACCGAATTTAGCTTATTTTTGCTCTATCTTTAATATTTAAGGAGTTAGGGCCATTTTAATAAAATTTTTAATTTTTTAATTATTTTTGCCTCGGGACCGAACTTAGCTTATTTTTGCGCTATCTTCAATATTTAAGGAGTTAGGGCCATTTTAATAAAATTTTTTAATTTTTAATTATTTTTGCCTCGGGACCGAATTTAGCTTATTTTTGCTCTATCTTCAATATTTAAGGAGTTAGGGCCATTTTAATAAAAAATTTTAATTTTTAATTATTTTTGCCTTGGGACCGAATTAAGCTTATTTTTGCTCTATCTTCAATATTTAAGGAGTTAGGGCCATTTTAATAAAAAATTTTAATTTTTAATTATTTTTGCCTCGGGACCGAATTAAGCTTATTTTTGCTCTATCTTCAATATTTAAGGAGTTAGGGCCATTTTAATAAAAAATTTAATTTTTTAATTATTTTTGCCTCGGGACCGAATTTAGCTTATTTTTGCTCTATCTTCAATATTTAAGGAGTTAGGGCCATTTTAATAAAATTTTTAATTTTTAATTATTTTTGCCTCGGGACCGAATTTAGCTTATTTTTGCTCTATCTTCAATATTTAAGGAGTTAGGGCCATTTTAATAAAAAATTTTAATTTTTAATTATTTTTGCCTTGGGACCGAATTAAGCTTATTTTTGCTCTATCTTCAATATTTAAGGAGTTAGGGCCATTTTAATAAAATTTTTAATTTTTTAATTATTTTTGCCTCGGGACCGAATTTAGCTTATTTTTGCTCTATCTTCAATATTTAAGGAGTTAGGGCCATTTTAATAAAAATTTTTAATTTTTAATTATTTTTGCCTCGGGACCGAATTAAGCTTATTTTTGCTCTATCTTCAATATTTAAGGAGTTAGGGCCATTTTAATAAAAATTTTTAATATTTAATTATTTTTGCCTCGGGACCGAATTAAGCTTATTTTTGCTCTATCTTCAATATTTAAGGAGTTAGGGCCATTTTAATAAAAAAATTAATTTTTTAATTATTTTTGCCTCGGGACCGAATTTAGCTTATTTTTGCTCTATCTTCAATATTTAAGGAGTTAGGGCCATTTTAATAAAAAATTTTAATTTTTAATTATTTTTGCCTCGGGACCGAATTTAGCTTATTTTTGCTCTATCTTCAATATTTAAGGAGTTAGGGCCATTTTAATAAAATTGTTTAATTTTTAATTATTTTTGCCTCGGGACCGAATTTAGCTTATTTTTGCTCTATCTTCAATATTTAAGGAGTTAGGGCCATTTTAATAAAATTTTTAATTTTTTAATTATTTTTGCCTCGGGACCGAATTTAGCTTATTTTTGCTCTATCTTCAATATTTAAGGAGTTAGGGCCATTTTAATAAAATTGTTTAATTTTTAATTATTTTTGCCTCGGGACCGAATTTAGCTTATTTTTGCTCTATCTTCAATATTTAAGGAGTTAGGGCCATTTTAATAAAAAATTTTAATTTTTAATTATTTTTGCCTCGGGACCGAATTTAGCTTATTTTTGCTCTATCTTCAATATTTAAGGAGTTAGGGCCATTTTAATAAAATTTTTAATTTTTTAATTATTTTTGCCTCGGGACCGAATTTATTTTTGCTCTATCTTCAATATTTAAGGAGTTAGGGCCATTTTAATAAAATTTTTAATTTTTTAATTATTTTTGCCTCGGGACCGACTTTAGCTTATTTTTGCTCTATCTTCAATATTTAAGGAGTTAGGGCCATTTTAATAAAATTTTTAATTTTTCAATTATTTATGCCTCGGGACCGAATTTAGCTTATTTTTGCTCTATCTTCAATATTTAAGGAGTTAGGGCCATTTTAATAAAATTTTTTAATTTTTAATTATTTTTGCCTCGGGACCGAATTAAGCTTATTTTTGCTCTATCTTCAATATTTAAGGAGTTAGGGCCATTTTAATAAAAATTTTTAATTTTTTAATTATTTTTGCCTCGGGACCGAATTAAGCTTATTTTTGCTCTATCTTCAATATTTAAGGAGTTAGGGCCATTTTAATAAAAATTTTTAATTTTTAATTATTTTTGCCTCGGGACCGAATTAAGCTTATTATACCCTTCACATAAATGTGTAAGGGTATATATAAGTTTGTGATTCCGTTTGTAACGCATTGAAATATCCATCTAAGACCCCATAAAGTATATATATTCTGGATCAGCATCAATAGCGATTACGATTGAGCGATGTCCGTCTGTCCGTCTGTCCGTCTGTCCGTCTGTCCGTCTGTCCGTCTGTCCGTCGGTCCGTCTGTCCGTCTGTCCGTCTGTCCGTCTGTAGTCGTTGAAATACCGTTTCTGAGAAAACGGTTTGAGATAGAAACCTCATTCTTTCGCTAAAACGTGTGAAACCCCGGTAGTGGGTCTGCTATTGAAATTCAGTAAGATAGATCCACGGATAGCCGAGATATAGTCAAAAAACCGGGTTTTGAGGGATATTTTGTGTAATTTTTGTATTCAGATTTTTGAAAAAAATTTTTTCTTAAAAACTAAACCATATCATTTTTAGTGCTCATTAAATCCTAGAAATGAAGGAATTTTTGAAATCGGCCCATATATATCCGAGATATAGCGTCTCCCGATTTTTAAAGAAATCGGCTTTATTAGCCAAATAAGACAACTTTTGGCACCGAAGATCAATCAAGATGGTATATATAGGCTATTTAGAGGCAAAAGTGGAAAATTTTTCCACATCGGCCCATATACACTCGAGATATAGCGCCTCCCGTTTTCTCAAGAAGTCGGCTCTAAAAGCCAAATAAAACAACTTTTGGTATCAAAAATCGATTAGAATGGAACATATAAGGTGTTTAAAAGCAAAATTGGAAAATTTTTGAAATCGGTCCATATATATCTGAGATATAGCGACTCCTGATTTTTCAAGAAATCCGCTCTTTAAGCCAAATAAAGCAATTTTTGGCACTAAAAATCAATCAGAATGGTACATATAGACTATTTAGAGGCAAACGTGGAAAATTTTGGACATCGGCCCATATACACTCGAGATATAGCGCCTCAAGTTTTCTCAAGATGTCGGCTCTAAAAGCCAAATAAAATAACTTTTGGTACCAAAAATCGATCAGAATGGTACATATAAAGTGTTTAAAAGCAAAATTTGAAAATGTCTGCAATCGGTCTATATATACCTGAGATATAGCGTCTCCCGATTTTTCAAGAAATCGGCTCTATAAGCTAAATAAAACAACTTTTGGCACCAAAAATCAATCAGAATGATACATATAGGTTAGTCAGAAGCAAAACTGGAAATCTTTTTGTCATCGGCCCATATATGTTCGAGATATAGCGCCTACCGATATCTCAAGAAGTCGGGCCTGGAAGCTAAACGAAACAGTTTATTGTACTAAATATTTGTCGGAATGGTACATACAGGCTGTTTAGGGGCAAAATTAGAAAATTTTTGGACATCGGCCCATATGCACCCAACTCTTGGTACCAAAAATCGATCATAATGGTACATATATATGTATATAATATTATATACATATGTATATAATATTTGCGATCATGTATGAATGTATGTATGTATGTATGTATGTATGTATGTATGTATGTATGTATGTATGTATGTATGTATGTATGTATGTATGTATGTATGTATGTATGTATGTATGTATGTATGTATGTATGTATGTATGTATGTATGTATGTATGTATGTATGTATGTATGTATGTATGTATGTATGTATGTATGTAGATACGTTTGTATGTATGTAGGTATGTATGTATCTACATATGTATGTATGCATGCAAGTATGTTAGCATAAACAATTTTTTTGCTTTGGTGTAAAAATGTGTATGTATGTATATACATATGTATACACGAGCTTGAAAATGAAAGTGAAAAAAGGGTACGCAATGAAATTCTTTTGAACAATTGCGTCTTAAAATTCATTCACACAAAAAATCATTTTGGGTTTCCCTACGTACTTACATATGTACATACACACACACATGTGTATGATGATACGCAATAGATCATCAACAACGTGCACAAGAAAAAAATAATTTTGTAAAAGCAAGCAATGTAAATATGTATGTATGTATATATGTATGTATATAATCATTGTTTTATGGAACACACTGAAAATATTCAATAACAAAAAATTTATTTTAGAGTTTTCTATTATAGGTATGTACATACATACATACGTATGCATGTACCCACATACGTAAGTAAATTGAAAAGCAAATCACACTTAATGGCAATGTTTAGCATTATAATTCAAAAATAATGCAATTATATGCAATTTTTTGTTAAATAAATTTTACTATAAAGTTAACTGATAAATAATTAAGAAATACATTTTGCTTTTCTTTATTTCATTGATATTAAAAAGAATTGGTGTCACCCAGTGGTTGAACTTGAGCATATTAGGAATTATTTAAAGAAAAGTTTTGCAGCCTGTGTTAAATCCCGGTAGTGGATCTGATATTGAAATTCAGAAAAAATCGGCCCATTTAAAAGCCAAATAAAACAACTTATCGCACCAAAAACCAATCAGAATGTATGTACCATTGTGAAGGGTATTTAAGATTCGGCCCAGCCGAATATAGCACTCTTACTTGTTTTTGCTCTATCTTCAATATTTAAGGAGTTAGGGCCATTTTAATAAAATTTTTAATTTTTTAATTATTTTTGCCTCGGGACCGAATTAAGCTTATTTTTGCTCTATCTTCAATATTTAAGGAGTTAGGGCCATTTTAATAAAATTTTTAATTTTTTAATTATTTTTGCCTCGGGACCGAATTTAGCTTATTTTTGCTCTATCTTCAATATTTAAGGAGTTAGGGCCATTTTAATAAAATTTTTAATTTTTTAATTATTTTTGCCTCGGGACCGAATTTAGCTTATTTTTGCTCTATCTTCAATATTTAAGGAGTTAGGGCCATTTTAATAAAAATTTTTAATTTTTAATTATTTTTGCCTCGGGACCGAATTTAGCTTATTTTTGCTCTATCTTCAATATTTAAGGAGTTAGGGCCATTTTAATAAAAATTTTTAATTTTTAATTATTTTTGCCTCGGGACCGAATTTAGCTTATTTTTGCTCTATCTTCAATATTTAAGGAGTTAGGGCCATTTTAATAAAATTTTTAATTTTTTAATTATTTTTGCCTCGGGACCGAATTTAGCTTATTTTTGCTCTATCTTCAATATTTAAAGAGTTAGGGCCATTTTAATAAAATTTTTAATTTTTTAATTATTTTTGCCTCGGGACCGAATTAAGCTTATTTTTGCTCTATCTTCAATATTTAAGGAGTTAGGGCCATTTTAATAAAATTTTTAATTTTTTAATTATTTTTGCCTCGGGACCGAATTTAGCTTATTTTTGCTCTATCTTCAATATTTAAGGAGTTAGGGCCATTTTAATAAAAATTTTTAATTTTTAATTGTGTATGTTTTTTGCCTCGGGACCGAATTTAGCTTATTTTTGCTCTATCTTCAATATTTAAGGAGTTAGGGCCATTTTAATAAAAATTTTTAATTTTTAATTATTTTTGCCTCGGGACCGAATTTAGCTTATTTTTGCTCTATCTTCAATATTTAAGGAGTTAGGGCCATTTTAATAAAAATTTTTAATTTTTAATTATTTTTGCCTCGGGACCGAATTTAGCTTATTTTTGCTCTATCTTCAATATTTAAGGAGTTAGGGCCATTTTAATAAAAATTTTTAATTTTTAATTATTTTTGCCTCGGGACCGAATTTAGCTTATTTTTGCTCTATCTTCAATATTTAAGGAGTTAGGGCCATTTTAATAAAATTTTTAATTTTTTAATTATTTTTGCCTCGGGACCGAATTTAGCTTATTTTTGCTCTATCTTCAATATTTAAAGAGTTAGGGCCATTTTAATAAAATTTTTAATTTTTTAATTATTTTTGCCTCGGGACCGACTTTAGCTTATTTTTGCTCTATCTTCAATATTTAAGGAGTTAGGGCCATTTTAATAAAATTTTTAATTTTTCAATTATTTATGCCTCGGGACCGAATTTAGCTTATTTTTGCTCTATCTTCAATATTTAAGGAGTTAGGGCCATTTTAATAAAATTTTTTAATTTTTAATTATTTTTGCCTCGGGACCGAATTAAGCTTATTTTTGCTCTATCTTCAATATTTAAGGAGTTAGGGCCATTTTAATAAAAATTTTTAATTTTTAATTATTTTTGCCTCGGGACCGAATTTAGCTTATTTTTGCTCTATCTTCAATATTTAAGGAGTTAGGGCCATTTTAATAAAATTTTTAATTTTTTAATTATTTTTGCCTCGGGACCGACTTTAGCTTATTTTTGCTCTATCTTCAATATTTAAGGAGTTAGGGCCATTTTAATAAAATTTTTAATTTTTCAATTATTTATGCCTCGGGACCGAATTTAGCTTATTTTTGCTCTATCTTCAATATTTAAGGAGTTAGGGCCATTTTAATAAAATTTTTTAATTTTTAATTATTTTTGCCTCGGGACCGAATTAAGCTTATTTTTGCTCTATCTTCAATATTTAAGGAGTTAGGGCCATTTTAATAAAATTTTTAATTTTTCAATTATTTATGCCTCGGGACCGAATTTAGCTTATTTTTGCTCTATCTTCAATATTTAAGGAGTTAGGGCCATTTTAATAAAATTTTTTAATTTTTAATTATTTTTGCCTCGGACCGAATTAAGCTTATTTTGCTCTATCTTCAATATTTAAGGAGTTAGGGCCATTTTAATAAAAATTTTTAATTTTTTAATTATTTTTGCCTCGGGACCGAATTAAGCTTATTTTGCTCTATCTTCAATATTTAAGGAGTTAGGGCCATTTTAATAAAATTTTTAATTTTTTAATTATTTTTGCCTCGGGACCGAATTTAGCTTATTTTTGCTCTATCTTCAATATTTAAGGAGTTAGGGCCATTTTAATAAAATTTTTAATTTTTTAATTATTTTTGCCTCGGGACCGAATTTAGCTTATTTTTGCTCTATCTTCAATATTTAAGGAGTTAGGGCCATTTTAATAAAATTTTTAATTTTTTTAATTATTTTTGCCTCGGGACCGAATTAAGCTTATTTTTGCTCTATCTTCAATATTTAAGGAGTTAGGGCCATTTTAATAAAAATTTTTAATTTTTAATTATTTTTGCCTCGGGACCGAATTTAGCTTATTTTTGCTCTATCTTCAATATTTAAGGAGTTAGGGCCATTTTAATAAAATTTTTAATTTTTTAATTATTTTTGCCTCGGGACCGAATTTAGCTTATTTTTGCTCTATCTCCAATATTTAAGGAGTTAGGGCCATTTTAATAAAAATTTTTAATTTTTAATTATTTTTGCCTCGGGACCGAATTTAGCTTATTTTTGCTCTATCTTCAATATTTAAGGAGTTAGGGCCATTTTAATAAAAATTTTTAATTTTTAATTATTTTTGCCTCGGGACCGAATTTAGCTTATTTTTGCTCTATCTTCAATATTTAAGGAGTTAGGGCCATTTTAATAAAAATTTTTAATTTTTTAATTATTTTTGCCTCGGGACCGAATTTAGCTTATTTTTGCTCTATCTTCAATATTTAAGGAGTTAGGGCCATTTTAATAAAAATTTTTAATTTTTTAATTATTTTTGCCTCGGGACCGAATTTAGCTTATTTTTGCTCTATCTTCAATATTTAAGGAGTTAGGGCCATTTTAATAAAAATTTTTAATTTTTAATTATTTTTGCCTCGGGACCGAATTTAGCTTATTTTTGCTCTATCTTCAATATTTAAGGAGTTAGGGCCATTTTAATAAAAATTTTTAATTTTTAATTATTTTTGCCTCGGGACCGAATTTAGCTTATTTTTGCTCTATCTTCAATATTTAAGGAGTTAGGGCCATTTTAATAAAATTTTTAATTTTTTAATTATTTTTGCCTCGGGACCGAATTAAGCTTATTTTTGCTCTATCTTCAATATTTAAGGAGTTAGGGCCATTTTAATAAAAATTTTTAATTTTTAATTATTTTTGCCTCGGGACCGAATTTAGCTTATTTTTGCTCTATCTTCAATATTTAAGGAGTTAGGGCCATTTTAATAAAATTTTTAATTTTTTAATTATTTTTGCCTCGGGACCGAATTTAGCTTATTTTTGCTCTATCTTCAATATTTAAGGAGTTAGGGCCATTTTAATAAAATTTTTAATTTTTTAATTATTTTTGCCTCGGGACCGAATTTAGCTTATTTTTGCTCTATCTCCAATATTTAAGGAGTTAGGGCCATTTTAATAAAAATTTTTAATTTTTAATTATTTTTGCCTCGGGACCGAATTTAGCTTATTTTTGCTCTATCTTCAATATTTAAGGAGTTAGGGCCATTTTAATAAAAATTTTTAATTTTTAATTATTTTTGCCTCGGGACCGAATTTAGCTTATTTTTGCTCTATCTTCAATATTTAAGGAGTTAGGGCCATTTTAATAAAATTTTTAATTTTTTAATTATTTTTGCCTCGGGACCGAATTTAGCTTATTTTTGCTCTATCTTCAATATTTAAGGAGTTAGGGCCATTTTAATAAAATTTTTAATTTTTTAATTATTTTTGCCTCGGGACCGAATTTAGCTTATTTTTGCTCTATCTTCAATATTTAAGGAGTTAGGGCCATTTTAATAAAAATTTTTAATTTTTAATTATTTTTGCCTCGGGACCGAATTTAGCTTATTTTTGCTCTATCTTCAATATTTAAGGAGTTAGGGCCATTTTAATAAAAATTTTTAATTTTTAATTATTTTTGCCTCGGGACCGAATTTAGCTTATTTTTGCTCTATCTTCAATATTTAAGGAGTTAGGGCCATTTTAATAAAAATTTTTAATTTTTAATTATTTTTGCCTCGGGACCGAATTTAGCTTATTTTTGCTCTATCTTCAATATTTAAGGAGTTAGGGCCATTTTAATAAAATTTTTAATTTTTTAATTATTTTTGCCTCGGGACCGAATTAAGCTTATTTTTGCTCTATCTTCAATATTTAAGGAGTTAGGGCCATTTTAATAAAAATTTTTAATTTTTAATTATTTTTGCCTCGGGACCGAATTTAGCTTATTTTTGCTCTATCTTCAATATTTAAGGAGTTAGGGCCATTTTAATAAAATTTTTAATTTTTTAATTATTTTTGCCTCGGGACCGAATTTAGCTTATTTTTGCTCTATCTCCAATATTTAAGGAGTTAGGGCCATTTTAATAAAAATTTTTAATTTTTAATTATTTTTGCCTCGGGACCGAATTTAGCTTATTTTTGCTCTATCTTCAATATTTAAGGAGTTAGGGCCATTTTAATAAAATTTTTAATTTTTTAATTATTTTTGCCTCGGGACCGAATTTAGCTTATTTTTGCTCTATCTTCAATATTTAAGGAGTTAGGGCCATTTTAATAAAAATTTTTAATTTTTAATTATTTTTGCCTCGGGACCGAATTTAGCTTATTTTTGCTCTATCTTCAATATTTAAGGAGTTAGGGCCATTTAATAAAATTTTTAATTTTTTAATTATTTTTGCCTCGGGACCGAATTAAGCTTATTTTTGCTCTATCTTCAATATTTAAGGAGTTAGGGCCATTTTAATAAAAATTTTTAATTTTTAATTATTTTTTGCCTCGGGACCGAATTTAGCTTATTTTTGCTCTATCTTCAATATTTAAGGAGTTAGGGCCATTTTAATAAAATTTTTAATTTTTTAATTATTTTTGCCTCGGGACCGAATTTAGCTTATTTTTGCTCTATCTCCAATATTAAGGAGTTAGGGCCATTTTAATAAAAATTTTTAATTTTTAATTATTTTTGCCTCGGGACCGAATTTAGCTTATTTTTGCTCTATCTTCAATATTTAAGGAGTTAGGGCCATTTTAATAAAAATTTTTAATTTTTAATTATTTTTGCCTCGGGACCGAATTTAGCTTATTTTTGCTCTATCTTCAATATTTAAGGAGTTAGGGCCATTTTAATAAAATTTTTAATTTTTTAATTATTTTTGCCTCGGGACCGAATTTAGCTTATTTTTGCTCTATCTTCAATATTTAAGGAGTTAGGGCCATTTTAATAAAATTTTTAATTTTTAATTATTTTTGCCTCGGGACCGAATTTAGCTTATTTTTGCTCTATCTTCAATATTTAAGGAGTTAGGGCCATTTTAATAAAAATTTTTAATTTTTAATTATTTTTGCCTCGGGACCGAATTTAGCTTATTTTTGCTCTATCTTCAATATTTAAGGAGTTAGGGCCATTTTAATAAAAATTTTTAATTTTTAATTATTTTTGCCTCGGGACCGAATTTAGCTTATTTTTGCTCTATCTTCAATATTTAAGGAGTTAGGGCCATTTTAATAAAATTTTTAATTTTTTAATTATTTTTGCCTCGGGACCGAATTAAGCTTATTTTTGCTCTATCTTCAATATTTAAGGAGTTAGGGCCATTTTAATAAAAATTTTTAATTTTTAATTATTTTTGCCTCGGGACCGAATTTAGCTTATTTTTGCTCTATCTTCAATATTTAAGGAGTTAGGGCCATTTTAATAAAATTTTTAATTTTTTAATTATTTTTGCCTCGGGACCGAATTTAGCTTATTTTTGCTCTATCTCCAATATTTAAGGAGTTAGGGCCATTTTAATAAAAATTTTTAATTTTTAATTATTTTTGCCTCGGGACCGAATTTAGCTTATTTTTGCTCTATCTTCAATATTTAAGGAGTTAGGGCCATTTTAATAAAAATTTTTAATTTTTAATTATTTTTGCCTCGGGACCGAATTTAGCTTATTTTTGCTCTATCTTCAATATTTAAGGAGTTAGGGCCATTTTAATAAAAATTTTTAATTTTTAATTATTTTTGCCTCGGGACCGAATTTAGCTTATTTTTGCTCTATCTTCAATATTTAAGGAGTTAGGGCCATTTTAATAAAAATTTTTAATTTTTTAATTATTTTTGCCTCGGGACCGAATTTAGCTTATTTTTGCTCTATCTCCAATATTTAAGGAGTTAGGGCCATTTTAATAAAATTTTTTAATTTTTAATTATTTTTGCCTCGGGACCGAATTTAGCTTATTTTTGCTCTATCTTCAATATTTAAGGAGTTAGGGCCATTTTAATAAAATTTTTAATTTTTTAATTATTTTTGCCTCGGGACCGAATTTAGCTTATTTTTGCTCTATCTCCAATATTTAAGGAGTTAGGGCCATTTTAATAAAATTTTTTAATTTTTAATTATTTTTGCCTCGGGACCGAATTTAGCTTATTTTTGCTCTATCTTCAATATTTAAGGAGTTAGGGCCATTTTAATAAAAATTTTTAATTTTTAATTATTTTTGCCTTGGGACCGAATTAAGCTTATTTTTGCTCTATCTTCAATATTTAAGGAGTTAGGGCCATTTTAATAAAATTTTTTAATTTTTAATTATTTTTGCCTCGGGACCGAATTTAGCTTATTTTTGCTCTATCTCCAATATTTAAGGAGTTAGGGCCATTTTAATAAAATTTTTTAATTTTTTAATTATTTTTGCCTCGGGACCGAATTTAGCTTATTTTTGCTCTATCTTCAATATTTAAGGAGTTAGGGCCATTTTAATAAAATTTTTTAATTTTTAATTATTTTTGCCTCGGGACCGAATTTAGCTTATTTTTGCTCTATCTCCAATATTTAAGGAGTTAGGGCCATTTTAATAAAATTTTTTAATTTTTAATTATTTTTGCCTGGGACCGAATTTAGCTTATTTTTGCTCTATCTCCAATATTTAAGGAGTTAGGGCCATTTTAATAAAATTTTTTAATTTTTAATTATTTTTGCCTCGGGACCGAATTTAGCTTATTTTTGCTCTATCTTCAATATTTAAGGAGTTAGGGCCATTTTAATAAAATTTTTTAATTTTTAATTATTTTTGCCTCGGGACCGAATTAAGCTTATTTTTGCTCTATCTTCAATATTTAAGGAGTTAGGGCCATTTTAATAAAAATTTTTAATTTTTAATTATTTTTGCCTCGGGACCGAATTAAGCTTATTTTTGCTCTATCTTCAATATTTAAGGAGTTAGGGCCATTTTAATAAAATTTTTAATTTTTAATTATTTTTGCCTCGGGACCGAATTAAGCTTATTTTTGCTCTATCTTCAATATTTAAGGAGTTAGGGCCATTTTAATAAAATTTTTAATTTTTTAATTATTTTTGCCTCGGGACCGAATTTAGCTTATTTTTGCTCTATCTTCAATATTTAAGGAGTTAGGGCCATTTTAATAAAATTTTTAATTTTTTAATTATTTTTGCCTCGGGACCGAATTTAGCTTATTTTTGCTCTATCTTCAATATTTAAAGAGTTAGGGCCATTTTAATAAAATTTTTAATTTTTTAATTATTTTTGCCTCGGGACCGAATTTAGCTTATTTTTGCTCTATCTTCAATATTTAAGGAGTTAGGGCCATTTTAATAAAATTTTTAATTTTTTAATTATTTTTGCCTCGGGACCGAATTTAGCTTATTTTTGCTCTATCTTCAATATTTAAGGAGTTAGGGCCATTTTAATAAAATATTTAATTTTTTAATTATTTTTGCCTCGGGACCGAATTTAGCTTATTTTTGCTCTATCTCCAATATTTAAGGAGTTAGGGCCATTTTAATAAAATTTTTTAATTTTTAATTATTTTTGCCTCGGGACCGAATTTAGCTTATTTTTGCTCTATCTTCAATATTTAAGGAGTTAGGGCCATTTTAATAAAAATTTTTAATTTTTAATTATTTTTGCCTCGGGACCGAATTAAGCTTATTTTTGCTCTATCTTCAATATTTAAGGAGTTAGGGCCATTTTAATAAAAAATTTTAATTTTTAATTATTTTTGCCTCGGGACCGAATTAAGCTTATTTTTGCTCTATCTTCAATATTTAAGGAGTTAGGGCCATTTTAATAAAATTTTTAATTTTTTAATTATTTTTGCCTCGGGACCGAATTTAGCTTATTTTTGCTCTATCTTCAATATTTAAAGAGTTAGGGCCATTTTAATAAAATTTTTAATTTTTTAATTATTTTTGCCTCGGGACCGAATTTAGCTTATTTTTGCTCTATCTTCAATATTTAAGGAGTTAGGGCCATTTTAATAAAATTTTTAATTTTTAATTATTTTTGCCTCGGGACCGAATTTAGCTTATTTTTGCTCTATCTTCAATATTTAAGAGTTAGGGCCATTTTAATAAAATTTTTAATTTTTTAATTATTTTTGCCTCGGGACCGAATTTAGCTTATTTTTGCTCTATCTTCAATATTTAAGGAGTTAGGGCCATTTTAATAAAAAAATTAATTTTTTAATTATTTTTGCCTCGGGACCGAATTTAGCTTATTTTTGCTCTATCTCCAATATTTAAGGAGTTAGGGCCATTTTAATAAAATTTTTTAATTTTTAATTATTTTTGCCTCGGGACCGAATTTAGCTTATTTTTGCTCTATCTTCAATATTTAAGGAGTTAGGGCCATTTTAATAAAAAAATTTAATTTTTTAATTATTTTTGCCTTGGGACCGAATTAAGCTTATTTTTGCTCTATCTTCAATATTTAAGGAGTTAGGGCCATTTTAATAAAATTTTTAATTTTTAATTATTTTTGCCTCGGACCGAATTTAGCTTATTTTTGCTCTATCTTCAATATTTAAGGAGTTAGGGCCATTTTAATAAAAATTTTAATTTTTAATTATTTTTGCCTCGGGACCGAATTAAGCTTATTTTTGCTCTATCTTCAATATTTAAGGAGTTAGGGCCATTTTAATAAAATTTTTAATTTTTAATTATTTTTGCCTCGGGACCGAATTAAGCTTATTTTTGCTCTATCTTCAATATTTAAGGAGTTAGGGCCATTTTAATAAAATTTTTAATTTTTTAATTATTTTTGCCTCGGGACCGAATTTAGCTTATTTTTGCTCTATCTTCAATATTTAAGGAGTTAGGGCCATTTTAATAAAAATTTTTAATTTTTAATTATTTTTGCCTCGGGACCGAATTAAGCTTATTTTTGCTCTATCTTCAATATTTAAGGAGTTAGGGCCATTTTAATAAAATTTTTAATTTTTTAATTATTTTTGCCTCGGGACCGAATTTCTCTATCTTCAATATTTAAAGAGTTAGGGCCATTTTAATAAAATTTTTAATTTTTTAATTATTTTTGCCTCGGGACCGAATTTAGCTTATTTTTGCTCTATCTTCAATATTTAAGGAGTTAGGGCCATTTTAATAAAAAAATTAATTTTTTAATTATTTTTGCCTCGGGACCGAATTTAGCTTATTTTTGCTCTATCTTCAATATTTAAGGAGTTAGGGCCATTTTAATAAAAATTTTTAATTTTTAATTATTTTTGCCTCGGGACCGAATTAAGCTTATTTTTGCTCTATCTTCAATATTTAAGGAGTTAGGGCCATTTTAATAAAATTTTTAATTTTTAATTATTTTTGCCTCGGGACCGAATTAAGCTTATTTTTGCTCTATCTTCAATATTTAAGGAGTTAGGGCCATTTTAATAAAATTTTTAATTTTTTAATTATTTTTGCCTCGGGACCGAATTTAGCTTATTTTTGCTCTATCTCCAATATTTAAGGAGTTAGGGCCATTTTAATAAAATTTTTTAATTTTTAATTATTTTTGCCTCGGGACCGAATTTAGCTTATTTTTGCTCTATCTTCAATATTTAAGGAGTTAGGGCCATTTTAATAAAAATTTTTAATTTTTAATTATTTTTGCCTCGGGACCGAATTAAGCTTATTTTTGCTCTATCTTCAATATTTAAGGAGTTAGGGCCATTTTAATAAAATTTTTAATTTTTTAATTATTTTTGCCTCGGGACCGAATTTAGCTTATTTTTGCTCTATCTCCAATATTTAAGGAGTTAGGGCCATTTTAATAAAATTTTTAATTTTTTAATTATTTTTGCCTCGGGACCGAATTAAGCTTATTTTTGCTCTATCTTCAATATTTAAGGAGTTAGGGCCATTTTAATAAAATTTTTAATTTTTTAATTATTTTTGCCTCGGGACCGAATTTAGCTTATTTTTGCTCTATCTTCAATATTTAAGGAGTTAGGGCCATTTTAATAAAATTTTTAATTTTTTAATTATTTTTGCCTCGGGACCGAATTTAGCTTATTTTTGCTCTATCTTCAATATTTAAGGAGTTAGGGCCATTTTAATAAAATTTTTAATTTTTTAATTATTTTTGCCTCGGGACCGAATTTAGCTTATTTTTGCTCTATCTTCAATATTTAAAGAGTTAGGGCCATTTTAATAAAATTTTTAATTTTTTAATTATTTTTGCCTCGGGACCGAATTTAGCTTATTTTTGCTCTATCTTCAATATTTAAGGAGTTAGGGCCATTTTAATAAAATTTTTAATTTTTTAATTATTTTTGCCTCGGGACCGAATTTAGCTTATTTTTGCTCTATCTTCAATATTTAAGGAGTTAGGGCCATTTTAATAAAATTTTTAATTTTTTAATTATTTTTGCCTCGGGACCGAATTTAGCTTATTTTTGCTCTATCTTCAATATTTAAGGAGTTAGGGCCATTTTAATAAAAAAATTAATTTTTTAATTATTTTTGCCTCGGGACCGAATTTAGCTTATTTTTGCTCTATCTCCAATATTTAAGGAGTTAGGGCCATTTTAATAAAATTTTTTAATTTTTAATTATTTTTGCCTCGGGACCGAATTTAGCTTATTTTTGCCCTATCTTCAATATTTAAGGAGTTAGGGCCATTTTAATAAAAAATTTTAATTTTTAATTATTTTTGCCTTGGGACCGAATTAAGCTTATTTTTGCTCTATCTTCAATATTTAAGGAGTTAGGGCCATTTTAATAAAATTTTTTAATTTTTAATTATTTTTGCCTCGGGACCGAATTTAGCTTATTTTTGCTCTATCTTCAATATTTAAGGAGTTAGGGCCATTTTAATAAAAATTTTTAATTTTTAATTATTTTTGCCTCGGGACCGAATTAAGCTTATTTTTGCTCTATCTTCAATATTTAAGGAGTTAGGGCCATTTTAATAAAAAATTTTAATTTTTAATTATTTTTGCCTCGGGACCGAATTAAGCTTATTTTTGCTCTATCTTCAATATTTAAGGAGTTAGGGCCATTTTAATAAAATTTTTAATTTTTTAATTATTTTTGCCTCGGGACCGAATTTAGCTTATTTTTGCTCTATCTTCAATATTTAAAGAGTTAGGGCCATTTTAATAAAATTTTTAATTTTTTAATTATTTTTGCCTCGGGACCGAATTTAGCTTATTTTTGCTCTATCTTCAATATTTAAGGAGTTAGGGCCATTTTAATAAAATTTTTAATTTTTTAATTATTTTTGCCTCGGGACCGAATTTAGCTTATTTTTGCTCTATCTTCAATATTTAAGGAGTTAGGGCCATTTTAATAAAATTTTTAATTTTTTAATTATTTTTGCCTCGGGACCGAATTTAGCTTATTTTTGCTCTATCTTCAATATTTAAGGAGTTAGGGCCATTTTAATAAAAAAATTAATTTTTTAATTATTTTTGCCTCGGGACCGAATTTAGCTTATTTTTGCTCTATCTCCAATATTTAAGGAGTTAGGGCCATTTTAATAAAATTTTTTAATTTTTAATTATTTTTGCCTCGGGACCGAATTTAGCTTATTTTTGCCCTATCTTCAATATTTAAGGAGTTAGGGCCATTTTAATAAAAAAAATTAATTTTTAATTATTTTTGCCTTGGGACCGAATTAAGCTTATTTTTGCTCTATCTTCAATATTTAAGGAGTTAGGGCCATTTTAATAAAATTTTTTAATTTTTAATTATTTTTGCCTCGGGACCGAATTTAGCTTATTTTTGCTCTATCTTCAATATTTAAGGAGTTAGGGCCATTTTAATAAAAATTTTTAATTTTTAATTATTTTTGCCTCGGGACCGAATTAAGCTTATTTTTGCTCTATCTTCAATATTTAAGGAGTTAGGGCCATTTTAATAAAAATTTTTAATTTTTAATTATTTTTGCCTCGGGACCGAATTAAGCTTATTTTTGCTCTATCTTCAATATTTAAGGAGTTAGGGCCATTTTAATAAAATTTTTAATTTTTTAATTATTTTTGCCTCGGGACCGAATTTAGCTTATTTTTGCTCTATCTTCAATATTTAAGGAGTTAGGGCCATTTTAATAAAAATTTTTAATTTTTAATTATTTTTGCCTCGGGACCGAATTAAGCTTATTTTTGCTCTATCTTCAATATTTAAGGAGTTAGGGCCATTTTAATAAAATTTTTAATTTTTTAATTATTTTTGCCTCGGGACCGAATTTAGCTTATTTTTGCTCTATCTTCAATATTTAAGGAGTTAGGGCCATTTTAATAAAATTTTTAATTTTTTAATTATTTTTGCCTCGGGACCGAATTTAGCTTATTTTTGCTCTATCTCCAATATTTAAGGAGTTAGGGCCATTTTAATAAAATTTTTTAATTTTTAATTATTT
Organism: Sturmia bella; assembly: GCA_963662145.1. NCBI lineage: Eukaryota > Metazoa > Arthropoda > Insecta > Diptera > Tachinidae > Sturmia > Sturmia bella. Next base: position 52,477,963 of record OY759168.1, on the reverse strand, counting down.
TTGCCTCGGGACCGAATTTAGCTTATTTTTGCTCTATCTTCAATATTTAAGGAGTTAGGGCCATTTTAATAAAAATTTTTAATTTTTAATTATTTTTGCCTCGGGACCGAATTAAGCTTATTTTTGCTCTATCTTCAATATTTAAGGAGTTAGGGCCATTTTAATAAAATTTTTAATTTTTTAATTATTTTTGCCTCGGGACCGAATTTAGCTTATTTTTGCTCTATCTCCAATATTTAAGGAGTTAGGGCCATTTTAATAAAATTTTTAATTTTTTAATTATTTTTGCCTCGGGACCGAATTAAGCTTATTTTTGCTCTATCTTCAATATTTAAGGAGTTAGGGCCATTTTAATAAAATTTTTAATTTTTTAATTATTTTTGCCTCGGGACCGAATTTAGCTTATTTTTGCTCTATCTTCAATATTTAAGGAGTTAGGGCCATTTTAATAAAATTTTTAATTTTTTAATTATTTTTGCCTCGGGACCGAATTTAGCTTATTTTTGCTCTATCTTCAATATTTAAGGAGTTAGGGCCATTTTAATAAAAATTTTTAATTATACCCTTCACATAAATGTGTAAGGGTATATATAAGTTTGTGATTCCGTTTGTAACGCATTGAAATATCCATCTAAGACCCCATAAAGTATATATATTCTGGATCAGCATCAATAGCGATTACGATTGAGCGATGTCCGTCTGTCCGTCTGTCCGTCTGTCCGTCTGTCCGTCTGTCCGTCTGTCCGTCTGTCCGTCGGTCCGTCTGTCCGTCTGTCCGTCTGTCCGTCTGTCCGTCTGTCCGTCTGTAGTCGTTGAAATACCGTTTCTGAGAAAACGGTTTGAGATAGAAACCTCATTCTTTCGCTAAAACGTGTGAAACCTCGGTAGTGGGTCTGCTATTGAAATTCAGTAAGATAGGTCCACGCATAGCCGAGATATATTCAAAAAACCGGGTTTTGAGGGATATTTTGTGTAATTTTTGTATTCAGATTTTTGAAAAAAATTTTTTCTTAAAAACTAAACCATATCATTTTTAGTGCTCATTAAATCCTAGAAATGAAGGAATTTTTGAAATCGGCCCATATATATCCGAGATATAGCGTCTCCCGATTTTTAAAGAAATCGGCTTTATTAGCCAAATAAGACAACTTTTGGCACCGAAGACCAATCAAGATGGTATATATAGGCTATTTAGAGGCAAAAGTGGGAAATTTTTCCACATCGGCCCATATACACTCGAGATATAGCGCCTCCCGTTTTCTCAAGAAGTCGGCTCTAAAAGCCAAATAAAACAACTTTTGGTATCAAAAATCGATTAGAATGGAACATATAAGGTGTTTAAAAGCAAAATTGGAAAATTTTTGAAATCGGTCCATATATATCTGAGATCTAGCGACTCCTGATTTTTCAAGAAATCCGCTCTTTAAGCCAAACAAAGCCATTTTTGGCACTAAAAATCAATCAGAATGGTACATATAGACTATTTAGAGGCAAACGTGGAAAATTTTGGACATCGGCCCATATACACTCGAGATATAGCGCCTCAAGTTTTCTCAAGAAGTCGGCTCTAAAAGCCAAATAAAACAACTTTTGGTACCAAAAATCGATCAGAATGGTACATATAAGGTGTTTAAAAGCAAAATTTGAAAATGTCTACAATCGGTCTATATATACCTGAGATATAGCGTCTCCCGATTTTTCAAGAAATCGGCTCTATAAGCTAAATAAAACAACTTTTGGCACCAAAAATCAATCAGAATGATACATATAGGTTAGTCAGAAGCAAAACTGGAAATCTTTTTGTCATCGGCCCATATATGTTCGAGATATAGCGCCTCCCGATATCTCAAGAAGTCGGGCCTGGAAGCTAAACGAAACAGTTTTTTGCACTAAATATTTGTCGGAATGGTACATACAGGCTGTTTAGGGGCAAAATTAGAAAATTTTTGGACATCGGCCCATATGCACCCAACTCTTGGTACCAAAAATCAATCATAATGGTACATACATATGTATGTATATAATATTATATACATATGTATATAATATTTGCGATCATGTATGAATGTATGTATGTATGTATGTATGTATGTATGTATGTATGTATGTATGTATGTATGTATGTATGTATGTATGTATGTATGTATGTATGTATGTATGTATGTATGTATGTATGTATGTATGTATGTATGTATGTATGTATGTATGTATGTATGTATGTATGTATGTATGTATGTATGTATGTATGTATGTATGTATGTATGTATGTATGTATGTAGATACGTTTGTATGCATGTAGGTATGTATGTATCTACATACATATGTATGTATGCATGCAAGTATGTTAGCATAAACAATTTTTTTGCTTTGTTGTAAAAATGTGTATGTATGTACATATGTATACACGAGCTTGAAAATGAAAGTGATATAAAGAATTGTTGAAAAAAGGGTACGCAATGAAATTCTTTTAAACAATTGCGTCTTCAAATTCATTCACACAAAAAATCATTTTGGGTTTCCCTACGTACTTACATATGTACATACACACACACATGTGTATGATGATACGCAATAGATCATCAACAACGTGCACAAGAAAAAAATAATTTTGTAAAAGCAAGCAATGTAAATATGTATGTATGTATATATGTTTGTGTATAATCATTGTTTTATGGAACACACTGAAAATATTCAATAACAAAAAATTTATTTTAGCGTTTTCTATTATAGGTACATACATACATACGTATGCATGTACCCACATACGTAAGTAAATTGAAAAGAAAATCACACTTAATGGCAATGTTTAGCATTATAATTCAAAAATAATGCAATTATATGCAATTTTTTGTTAAATAAATTTTACTATAAAGTTAACTGATAAATAATTAAGAAATACATTTTGCTTTTCTTTATTTCATTGATATTAAAAAGAATTGGTGTCACCCAGTGGTTGAACTTGAGCATATTAGGAATTATTTAAATAAAAGTTTTGCAGCCTGTGTTAAATCCCGGTAGTGGATCTGATATTGAAATTCAGAAAAAATCGGCCCATTTAAAAGCCAAATAAAACAACTTTTCGCACCAAAAATCAATCGGAATGTATGTACCATTGTGAAGGGTATTTAAGATTCGGCCCAGCCGAATATAGCACTCTTACTTGTTTTTAATTATTTTTGCCTCGGGACCGAATTAAGCTTATTTTTGCTCTATCTTCAATATTTAAGGAGTTAGGGCCATTTTAATAAAATTTTTAATTTTTTAATTATTTTTGCCTCGGGACCGAATTTAGCTTATTTTTGCTCTATCTCCAATATTTAAGGAGTTAGGGCCATTTTAATAAAATTTTTAATTTTTTAATTATTTTTGCCTCGGGACCGAATTAAGCTTATTTTTGCTCTATCTTCAATATTTAAGGAGTTAGGGCCATTTTAATAAAATTTTTAATTTTTTAATTATTTTTGCCTCGGGACCGAATTTAGCTTATTTTTGCTCTATCTTCAATATTTAAGGAGTTAGGGCCATTTTAATAAAATTTTTAATTTTTTAATTATTTTTGCCTCGGGACCGAATTAAGCTTATTTTTGCTCTATCTTCAATATTTAAGGAGTTAGGGCCATTTTAAAAAAATTTTTAATTTTTTAATTATTTTTGCCTCGGGACCGAATTTAGCTTATTTTTGCTCTATCTTCAATATTTAAGGAGTTAGGGCCATTTTAAAAAATTTTTAATTTTTTAATTATTTTTGCCTCGGGACCGAATTTAGCTTATTTTTGCTCTATCTTCAATATTTAAGGAGTTAGGGCCATTTTAATAAAAAATTTAATTTTTTAATTATTTTTGCCACGGGACCGAATTTAGCTTATTTTTGCTCTATCTTCAATATTTAAGGAGTTAGGGCCATTTTAATAAAATTTTTTAATTTTTAATTATTTTTGCCTCGGGACCGAATTTAGCTTATTTTTGCTCTATCTTCAATATTTAAGGAGTTAGGCCCATTTTAATAAAAAATTTAATTTTTTAATTATTTTTGCCTCGGGACCGAATTTAGCTTATTTTTGCTCTATCTTCAATATTTAAGGAGTTAGGGCCATTTTAATAAAATTTTTAATTTTTTAATTATTTTTGCCTCGGGACCGAATTTAGCTTATTTTTGCTCTATCTTCAATATTTAAGGAGTTAGGGCCATTTTAATAAAATTTTTAATTTTTTAATTATTTTTGCCTCGGGACCGAATTAAGCTTATTTTTGCTCTATCTTCAATATTTAAGGAGTTAGGGCCATTTTAATAAAATTTTTTAATTTTTAATTATTTTTGCCTCGGGACCGAATTTAGCTTATTTTTGCTCTATCTTCAATATTTAAGGAGTTAGGGCCATTTTAATAAAATTTTTTAATTTTTTAATTATTTTTGCCTCGGGACCGAATTAAGCTTATTTTTGCTCTATCTTCAATATTTAAGGAGTTAGGGCCATTTTAATAAAAATTTTAATTTTTTAATTATTTTTGCCTCGGGACCGAATTTAGCTTATTTTTGCTCTATCTTCAATATTTAAGGAGTTAGGGCCATTTTAATAAAATTTTTTAATTTTTAATTATTTTTGCCTCGGGACCGAATTTAGCTTATTTTTGCTCTATCTTCAATATTTAAGGAGTTAGGGCCATTTTAATAAAATTTTTTAATTTTTAATTATTTTTGCCTCGGGACCGAATTAAGCTTATTTTTGCTCTATCTTCAATATTTAAGGAGTTAGGGCCATTTTAATAAAATTTTTAATTTTTAATTATTTTTGCCTCGGGACCGAATTTAGCTTATTTTTGCTCTATCTTCAATATTTAAGGAGTTAGGGCCATTTTAATAAAATTTTTTAATTTTTAATTATTTTTGCCTCGGGACCGAATTTAGCTTATTTTTGCTCTATCTTCAATATTTAAGGAGTTAGGGCCATTTTAATAAAAAATTTTAATTTTTAATTATTTTTGCCTTGGGACCGAATTAAGCTTATTTTTGCTCTATCTTCAATATTTAAGGAGTTAGGGCCATTTTAATAAAAAATTTAATTTTTTAATTATTTTTCCCTCGGGACCGAATTTAGCTTATTTTTGCTCTATCTTCAATATTTAAGGAGTTAGGGCCATTTTAATAAAATTTTTAATTTTTTAATTATTTTTGCCTCGGGACCGAATTTAGCTTATTTTTGCTCTATCTTCAATATTTAAGGAGTTAGGGCCATTTTAATAAAATTTTTAATTTTTTAATTATTTTTGCCTCGGGACCGAATTTAGCTTATTTTTGCTCTATCTTCAATATTTAAGGAGTTAGGGCCATTTTAATAAAATTTTTAATTTTTTAATTATTTTTGCCTCGGGACCGAATTTAGCTTATTTTTGCTCTATCTTCAATATTTAAGGAGTTAGGGCCATTTTAATAAAATTTTTAATTTTTTAATTATTTTTGCCTCGGGACCGAATTTAGCTTATTTTTGCTCTATCTCCAATATTTAAGGAGTTAGGGCCATTTTAATAAAATTTTTAATTTTTTAATTATTTTTGCCTCGGGACCGAATTAAGCTTATTTTTGCTCTATCTTCAATATTTAAGGAGGTAGGGCCATTTTAATAAAATTTTTAATTTTTTAATTATTTTTGCCTCGGGACCGAATTAAGCTTATTTTTGCTCTATCTTCAATATTTAAGGAGTTAGGGCCATTTTAATAAAAAATTTAATTTTTTAATTATTTTTGCCTCGGGACCGAATTAAGCTTATTTTTGCTCTATCTTCAATATTTAAGGAGGTAGGGCCATTTTAATAAAATTTTTAATTTTTTAATTATTTTTGCCTCGGGACCGAATTAAGCTTATTTTTGCTCTATCTTCAATATTTAAGGAGTTAGGGCCATTTTAATAAAAAATTTAATTTTTTAATTATTTTTGCCTCGGGACCGAATTTAGCTTATTTTTGCTCTATCCTCAATATTTGAGGAGTTAGGGCCATTTTAATAAAATTTTTAATTTTTTAATTATTTTTGCCTCGGGACCGAATTAAGCTTATTTTTGCTCTATCTTCAATATTTAAGGAGTTAGGGCCATTTTAATAAAAAATTTAATTTTTTAATTATTTTTGCCTCGGGACCGAATTTAGCTTATTTTTGCTCTATCTTCAATATTTGAGGAGTTAGGGCCATTTTAATAAAATTTTTAATTTTTTAATTATTTTTGCCTCGGGACCGAATTTAGCTTATTTTTGCTCTATCTTCAATATTTAAGGAGTTAGGGCCATTTTAATAAAAAATTTAATTTTTTAATTATTTTTGCCTCGGGACCGAATTTAGCTTATTTTTGCTCTATCTTCAATATTTAAGGAGTTAGGCCCATTTTAATAAAAAATTTTAATTTTTTAATTATTTTTGCCTCGGGACCGAATTTAGCTTATTTTTGCTCTATCTTCAATATTTAAGGAGTTAGGCCCATTTTAATAAAAAATTTAATTTTTTAATTATTTTTGCCTCGGGACCGAATTTAGCTTATTTTTGCTCTATCTTCAATATTTAAGGAGTTAGGGCCATTAATTATTTTTGCCTCGGGACCGAATTAAGCTTATTTTTGCTCTATCTTCAATATTTAAGGAGTTAGGGCCATTTTAATAAAAAATTTAATTTTTTAATTATTTTTGCCTCGGGACCGAATTTAGCTTATTTTTGCTCTATCTTCAATATTTAAGGAGTTAGGCCCATTTTAATAAAAAATTTAATTTTTTAATTATTTTTGCCTCGGGACCGAATTTAGCTTATTTTTGCTCTATCTCCAATATTTAAGGAGTTAGGGCCATTTTAATAAAATTTTTAATTTTTAATTATTTTTGCCTCGGGACCGAATTAAGCTTATTTTTGCTCTATCTTCAATATTTAAGGAGGTAGGGCCATTTTAATAAAATTTTTAATTTTTTAATTATTTTTGCCTCGGGACCGAATTAAGCTTATTTTTGCTCTATCTTCAATATTTAAGGAGTTAGGGCCATTTTAATAAAAAATTTAATTTTTTAATTATTTTTGCCTCGGGACCGAATTTAGCTTATTTTTGCTCTATCTTCAATATTTGAGGAGTTAGGGCCATTTTAATAAAATTTTTAATTTTTTAATTATTTTTGCCTCGGGACCGAATTAAGCTTATTTTTGCTCTATCTTCAATATTTAAGGAGTTAGGGCCATTTTAATAAAAAATTTAATTTTTTAATTATTTTTGCCTCGGGACCGAATTTAGCTTATTTTTGCTCTATCTTCAATATTTGAGGAGTTAGGGCCATTTTAATAAAATTTTTAATTTTTTAATTATTTTTGCCTCGGGACCGAATTTAAGCTTATTTTTGCTCTATCTTCAATATTTAAGGAGTTAGGGCCATTTTAATAAAAAATTTAATTTTTTAATTATTTTTGCCTCGGGACCGAATTTAGCTTATTTTTGCTCTATCTTCAATATTTGAGGAGTTAGGGCCATTTTAATAAAATTTTTAATTTTTTAATTATTTTTGCCTCGGGACCGAATTTAGCTTATTTTTGCTCTATCTTCAATATTTAAGGAGTTAGGGCCATTTTAATAAAAAATTTAATTTTTTAATTATTTTTGCCTCGGGACCGAATTTAGCTTATTTTTGCTCTATCTTCAATATTTAAGGAGTTAGGGCCATTTTAATAAAAAATTTAATTTTTTAATTATTTTTGCCACGGGACCGAATTTAGCTTATTTTTGCTCTATCTTCAATATTTAAGGAGCTAGGGCCATTTTAATAAAAATTTTAATTTTTTAATTATTTTTGCCACGGGACCGAATTTAGCTTATTTTTGCTCTATCTTCAATATTTAAGGAGTTAGGGCCATTTTAATAAAAATTTTAATTTTTTAATTATTTTTGCCTCGGGACCGAATTTAGCTTATTTTTGCTCTATCTTCAATATTTAAGGAGTTAGGGCCATTTTAATAAAATTTTTTAATTTTTAATTATTTTTGCCTCGGGACCGAATTAAGCTTATTTTTGCTCTATCTTCAATATTTAAGGAGTTAGGGCCATTTTAATAAAATTTTTTAATTATTAATTATTTTTGCCTCGGGACCGAATTAAGCTTATTTTTGCTCTATCTTCAATATTTAAGGAGTTAGGCCCATTTTAATAAAAAATTTAATTTTTTAATTATTTTTGCCTCGGGACCGAATTTAGCTTATTTTTGCTCTATCTTCAATATTTAAGGAGCTAGGGCCATTTTAATAAAAATTTTAATTTTTTAATTATTTTTGCCTCGGGACCGAATTAAGCTTATTTTTGCTCTATCTTCAATATTTAAGGAGTTAGGGCCATTTTAATAAAATTTTTTAATTTTTAATTATTTTTGCCTCGGGACCGAATTAAGCTTATTTTTGCTCTATCTTCAATATTTAAGGAGTTAGGGCCATTTTAATAAAATTTTTAATTTTTTAATTATTTTTGCCTCGGGACCGAATTTAGCTTATTTTTGCTCTATCTTCAATATTTAAGGAGTTAGGGCCATTTTAATAAAATTTTTAATTTTTTAATTATTTTTGCCTCGGGACCGAATTAAGCTTATTTTTGCTCTATCTTCAATATTTAAGGAGTTAGGGCCATTTTAATAAAATTTTTTAATTTTTAATTATTTTTGCCTCGGGACCGAATTTAGCTTATTTTTGCTCTATCTTGGGGGTTACACGATCAAGTTTTGCCTTTCAAGTTTTAATACATTCACACTTTTTTACTAATACACTCACAATTTTGAAAATTGATGCAAACTTGATGGCAATTCTTGCTTTCCATAGAGAGCATCAATTTACAATCAAGAAAACAGCTGACAACAATTTTTTTTCGTTCTGTCTGCAAATATTTTTTTGTTTTGTTTGAAAGTTGCAATTAAAAGTGATAAAAATTAAACAAATTCGATCTTAAAAATAGAAATAAAAATGTTTACGTGCAAAACCAACAAATATAATGATGTGCTGCGGTTTATAGAGCTGTACAGAAGCCACGAAGTTCTGTGGAATATGAATGTAGCATCATATCGACGAAATGACTTAAAAGTTAAGTCTTATAATTCCATTGCCGCAGAAACAAAAATGTCTGTGGAAGATGTGAAGAAAAAAATAAAATCTCTTCGAACAGCCTACAGTGCGGAGAAGTCTAAAGTGGAAAAAAGCAAAAAGTCTGGATGCGCCGCAGAATCGGTATATATACCAAGTGTTTTTTGGTTCAATGAGATGAACTTTCTTGACACATCTCTAATTCGTAGGAAAACTATCGACAATTCTAACCATGTAAGTGGATAAAGTAAATAAAAGACATTTATTTCTCATTAGATGGAAACGTTTTATTTAATATTTATTTTTTGCCATTGAAAGCTTACATTGCCATATGTGGTTAAGTACCGTGCAATTTCGTCCCGGATTCTGCACGCATACTTATATGTTTTGTGCGTTTGATGGCCAATTGCGGAAAAAGCTTCTGTGATCAATTGCTCATCCGGTTCTGAATCTGCTGTCGCCGTTCGTGGTTTTGTTAAATAATTGTGAAGGACACAACAAGCCTTCACAATAGCGTCCACAGTTTGTGGCTTCACTTCAATGGGTCGATGAAATATACGGAACCTATTAGAGAGCCGACCGAAGGCACACTCTACCACCATCCTGGCGCGACACAGCCTGTAGTTAAAAAAAGTGCAATAAAAAAGTGTTAAGGGTATATATAAATTTGACATTGCGTTTGTAATTTCTTTAAAATACATTTGCGACCCCATAGTCTATATATGCTGGATCAGCATCAATAGAAAAGTTGATTAAGCGATGCCCGTCTGTAGGTCGTTGAAATACCGTTTTTGAGAAAACAAGATTGGTAGGAATAAAAAATAAAAGTTTTTGATGGTGCAGTATGTGTATATACGCGAGACATAGTAAAACCCAGTTTTCAACCCGTTTTTTTATTTTACAATACGTAAGTAACTTACTTTCAAATATATATTTTGCAGGCTTGAATAAATAGCTTCTAGCACTACAGGGACAAAGATTCCAATCGTGTTTCGCGAAATTCTTGAAAGGAATTCCAATGATTTGTAGGAATCTCCAGTGGCTATAAACCTTAACGTTACACATAATTTTGTCCTTGTAGTTATAGCCTTTCGCATTATTGTGTCACTTTTTGCGATTTGGTGGTGCACCTAGTTGAAAGAAAACATTCATATAAATATACACAGGATTGTATTACGGTTCAGGTAAATATTTACCATTTTTAGAAGCTCTTCAAATTTGGTAATATTTATTCGAACAAAGTTCCTGAAATCGCCATCATCATCTTCCCAAACCATATCTCTGAGCAAATGCGCCTCCAAATCATGCTCCACTCTAAAGTAAATACAGACATACATATCTACATTCACTATAATTTTTAAATATTTACCAACCTCCTTACTAATAACGGCTTCACCCAGTATTTCCTTTCTGCCCTCTGGTTTTTTTCTTCTTTTATTTTCTTTATTTCTGATAGTACTTTTAATGAAGCAGCTAATTTTAATTTTCTTCTTGACGGCATCTTGAAAACGAATTGCTTTGAAATTGCGTGCAGCCTACGTCACAGCTATCAATTTTATTGAATTTTGACAAGCAGTATGTGAAAAAAACTTGATAGCAAAACTTGATCGTGTAACTGCAGTGTATCTTCAATATTTAAGGAGTTAGGGCCATTTTAATAAAAAATTTTAATTTTTAATTATTTTTGCCTCGGGACCGAATTAAGCTTATTTTTGCTCTATCTTCAATATTTAAGGAGTTAGGGCCATTTTAATAAAAAATTTAATTTTTTAATTATTTTTGCCTCGGGACCGAATTTAGCTTATTTTTGCTCTATCTTCAATATTTAAGGAGTTAGGGCCATTTTAATAAAATTTTTAATTTTTTAATTATTTTTGCCTCGGGACCGAATTTAGCTTATTTTTGCTCTATCTTCAATATTTAAGGAGTTAGGGCCATTTTAATAAAAAAATTTATTTTTTAATTATTTTTGCCTCGGGACCGAATTTAGCTTATTTTTGCTCTATCTTCAATATTTAAGGAGTTAGGGCCATTTTAATAAAAAATTTAATTTTTTAATTATTTTTGCCACGGGACCGAATTTAGCTTATTTTTGCTCTATCTTCAATATTTAAGGAGTTAGGGCCATTTTAATAAAAATTTTAATTTTTTAATTATTTTTGCCTCGGGACCGAATTTAGCTTATTTTTGCTCTATCTTCAATATTTGAGGAGTTAGGGCCATTTTAATAAAAATTTTAATTTTTTAATTATTTTTGCCTCGGGACCGAATTTAGCTTATTTTTGCTCTATCTTCAATATTTGAGGAGTTAGGGCCATTTTAATAAAATTTTTAATTTTTTAATTATTTTTGCCTCGGGACCGAATTTAGCTTATTTTTGCTCTATCTTCAATATTTAAGGAGTTAGGGCCATTTTAATAAAAAATTTAATTTTTTAATTATTTTTGCCTCGGGACCGAATTTAGCTTATTTTTGCTCTATCTTCAATATTTAAGGAGTTAGGCCCATTTTAATAAAAAATTTAATTTTTTAATTATTTTTGCCTCGGGACCGAATTTAGCTTATTTTTGCTCTATCTTCAATATTTAAGGAGTTAGGGCCATTTTAATAAAAATTTTAATTTTTTAATTATTTTTGCCTCGGGACCGAATTAAGCTTATTTTTGCTCTATCTTCAATATTTAAGGAGTTAGGGCCATTTTAATAAAAAAATTTATTTTTTAATTATTTTTGCCTCGGGACCGAATTTAGCTTATTTTTGCTCTATCTTCAATATTTAAGGAGTTAGGGCCATTTTAATAAAAAAATTTAATTTTTTAATTATTTTTGCCACGGGACCGAATTTAGCTTATTTTTGCTCTATCTTCAATATTTAAGGAGTTAGGGCCATTTTAATAAAAATTTTAATTTTTTAATTATTTTTGCCTCGGGACCGAATTTAGCTTATTTTTGCTCTATCTTCAATATTTAAGGAGTTAGGGCCATTTTAATAAAATTTTTTAATTTTTAATTATTTTTGCCTCGGGACCGAATTAAGCTTATTTTTGCTCTATCTTCAATATTTAAGGAGTTAGGGCCATTTTAATAAAATTTTTTAATTTTTAATTATTTTTGCCTCGGGACCGAATTAAGCTTATTTTTGCTCTATCTTCAATATTTAAGGAGTTAGGCCCATTTTAATAAAAAATTTAATTTTTTAATTATTTTTGCCTCGGGACCGAATTTAGCTTATTTTTGCTCTATCTTCAATATTTAAGGAGCTAGGGCCATTTTAATAAAAATTTTAATTTTTTAATTATTTTTGCCTCGGGACCGAATTAAGCTTATTTTTGCTCTATCTTCAATATTTAAGGAGTTAGGGCCATTTTAATAAAATTTTTTAATTTTTAATTATTTTTGCCTCGGGACCGAATTAAGCTTATTTTTGCTCTATCTTCAATATTTAAGGAGTTAGGGCCATTTTAATAAAATTTTTTAATTTTTTAATTATTTTTGCCTCGGGACCGAATTAAGCTTATTTTTGCTCTATCTTCAATATTTAAGGAGTTAGGGCCATTTTAATAAAATTTTTTAATTTTTAATTATTTTTGCCTCGGGACCGAATTTAGCTTATTTTTGCTCTATCTTCAATATTTAAGGAGTTAGGGCCATTTTAATAAAAAATTTTAATTTTTAATTATTTTTGCCTCGGGACCGAATTAAGCTTATTTTTGCTCTATCTTCAATATTTAAGGAGTTAGGGCCATTTTAATAAAAAATTTAATTTTTTAATTATTTTTGCCTCGGGACCGAATTTAGCTTATTTTTGCTCTATCTTCAATATTTAAGGAGTTAGGGCCATTTTAATAAAATTTTTAATTTTTTAATTATTTTGCCTCGGGACCGAATTTAGCTTATTTTTGCTCTATCTTCAATATTTAAGGAGTTAGGGCCATTTTAATAAAATTTTTAATTTTTTAATTATTTTTGCCTCGGGACCGAATTTAGCTTATTTTTGCTCTATCTTCAATATTTAAGGAGTTAGGGCCATTTTAATAAAATTTTTAATTTTTTAATTATTTTTGCCTCGGGACCGAATTAAGCTTATTTTGCTCTATCTTCAATATTTAAGGAGTTAGGGCCATTTTAATAAAAAATTTAATTTTTTAATTATTTTTGCCTCGGGACCGAATTTAGCTTATTTTTGCTCTATCTTCAATATTTAAGGAGTTAGGGCCATTTTTAATAAAATTTTTAATTTTTTAATTATTTTTGCCTCGGGACCGAATTTAGCTTATTTTTGCTCTATCTTCAATATTTAAGGAGTTAGGGCCATTTTAATAAAATTTTTTAATTTTTAATTATTTTTGCCTCGGGACCGAATTAAGCTTATTTTTGCTCTATCTTCAATATTTAAGGAGTTAGGGCCATTTTAATAAAAAATTTAATTTTTTAATTATTTTTGCCTCGGGACCGAATTTAGCTTATTTTTGCTCTATCTTCAATATTTAAGGAGTTAGGGCCATTTTAATAAAATTTTTTAATTTTTAATTATTTTTGCCTCGGGACCGAATTAAGCTTATTTTTGCTCTATCTTCAATATTTTAAGGAGTTAGGCCCATTTTAATAAAAAATTTAATTTTTTAATTATTTTTGCCTCGGGACCGAATTTAGCTTATTTTTGCTCTATCTTCAATATTTAAGGAGCTAGGGCCATTTTAATAAAAATTTTAATTTTTTAATTATTTTTGCCTCGGGACCGAATTAAGCTTATTTTTGCTCTATCTTCAATATTTAAGGAGTTAGGGCCATTTAATAAAATTTTTTAATTTTTAATTATTTTTGCCTCGGGACCGAATTAATATGCAGTTCACATATGCCTTTTTAATTGAAACAATATTCAGTTAATTGGCAATATCGTTTTGGTGTTCATACATACTTAATATTGCTACGACAATTAGCATTTGGCAGGTGAAAAAGTTATTGTTTACATTTGGTTATTTTGTAAAGGGTGTTTTTTCGATGTATAGAACTCTAAGTTGGCATTACTGTTCAAGATGGCGACCAATTTAACAGGTGTCAAGTGATCTATTCTCAGTTTGGTTTGGCAATATGTACATCATGAATAAACTCACGCGTGAACAAGGCTTGCAAATAGTGCAATTTTATTTCGTAAACAATGGTTCTGTGCGGAATACGTATCGCGCACAATTTTGTTTAGCAATGAAGCGCACTTCTGGTTGAATGGCTACTTCAACAAACAAAACTGCCGCATTTGGAGTAAAGCTAATCCTCAAGTGCATGTCGAAACACCGTTACATCCACAAAAACTGAGCTTTATGGGCTGGTGGAATCATTGGTCCGTACTTCTTCAAAAACGATGATGGCCAGAAAGTTACAGTCTATGGTGATCGATATAGAGCCATGATTACTAACTTTTTCATTCCTGAATTGAATAACCATGATGTCCAGGAGATGTGATTTCAACAAGATTGCGCAACATGCTTGTGCCACAAACGCTTGACCATTTGGAAGACAACATTCGCTGTATTATTGCCGATATACGGCCAGAAATGTTGGAAAAAGTCATCGAAAATTGGAAGTCCAGATTGGACTACATCCGCGCCAGCCGTGGCGGTCATATGCCAGAAGTCATACATATTTAAAATGTAATGCCACAAGATTATCTTTCGGATAAGTAAAATTCATGCCAATCAAATAATCCATCGTTGTTTTATTGCAACTTAAAGTTGTATACATCGAAAAAAAACACCCCTTATCATAAAAAATTAAAAAAAAAAATTTGTTTTTTTTTTATTTATTTTGTTGACATTTGATTAGTAAAATTTTCACAAGGAGTGTTCAATATGTACTGTTATTGTACTGTTAATACAAATTGTACTGTTAATACAAATCTAACAGTGTTGCATTATAAATTTTACTCAATATTGAAACAATTATCTCTTAATTGCCAATAAGCTAATTGTAATTTTTATATGAAAATTTTGTCTCAATAATGGCTTTAATTGTTATAATTTGAATATTGCTGCATGTATGAACAGGATATAAGCTTATTTTTGCTCTATCTTCAATATTTAAGGAGTAT